>NMRB01001444.1:95592-129967 GCA_002633025.1 Notospermus geniculatus
ATATGAATAATCAGCAGTATTCACTAGGACTTTCCCAGTTATTACTTGAAATTTTCAAGGTAGCTCCAGACCTACCTTGGACATCGAAGCATACAGAAGTTTAATAAAAATCATGGCAGCGTTTATGAATAAACCGCGGAAAAGAAGGTGTATGAGCCAAGAAGAACATGTTCTGAGTAGAATTACAGATGCCTTTAGCGATTTGAAGAGGAAAATGTATGGATCGCACAGAACGTCCTAGTAGAAAGTACAGGTGTTATATTTGCAGGGGTTTCTGTGAATGAGTGTGTCCCCCGCCCATTGTTTGGGAAATGCTGGCAGATGTTTCTCTGTGTGTCCCCTGTTGTCAAGTCTCCGCTTATTCCGTCAGACAATAGTAGGGGAACACTCACAGATGGGCAACACTGGCAGATGTTACACCGGCACAAAATATCCAGTGAACCTCCCTAAGGTCATATCGGCGTCTTTCACTTGATGCACATACACAATAAAGGTCTATTCTCACTGATCCTATGCAACAAAGGAAATATTTGTAAAACACCCTTATTACCACATTTCAGTAATGTGGTTGTTCAATTTCAGTACAGTGAACCCAGGACTCAGACGAGTAAAAACTAGTAGGGCAGAAGTGATTACTTTGCAGTAAAAGCAACTGTTTATTCATATGAATTCAAGTGTTCACTTCTACTTGGAGTAAAAACTTGGGACTAGTTACTTTTACTTTTAGTAACTACTATGATTTTTATTCATATCACCCATATCTATTCAATAGAATATGCCAATGATACTTTTCCTTATTAAATAGTTGCAAATTGATCTGCCACAGTACAAAGTCTCTCATATGTTAGACCTAGAGTAGGTCTGTTAGAATTTTGATACAGATCTATATTGTTAGGTAGATATTGCCATGGAAACCATATGCATTTTCTAAAGAAAACTGACAAAATTGCTTCGATAGTTAATGAGCAATAGAAATTTGCATTTTATTTCCGTCTTGCACATGACATTGATATCAAGCAATATTCAAATATGTTTTAGCAAAACTCAGAATTACCATGGTAACGAAAATATGGTTGCCATGACGTCATTTTCATTATGCGTGTGATCCTGTTTCAAGAGGCCTTTTGTTGCACTGGACTAACCGCTATTAATTTATTCAGAGCAGTCAGTTTCATTTTCGCTTTTTCCAGTCTTCCCTTGTACTATTAACTGATGGATATTATAATTGGTTACCATGGAAACTATTATTGTTCTCAGATTAAAGGAAAAGTTAGGTTTGATGTAAAGGCACTGTTTGCGTATCAGTGTCAATGGCAGTGTTGGTCCGGAAAATCTTTGCTTCCAATCAATATTGAAACCACTATCAATCATGATCTCATTGCATTATTAGGCCTCTTCATAGGACCGCTCATTGGTGCATGTTGCTGGACATGAACACTGTTTTTAGTTTCCTAAAATGCTACAGCTCTTTGTTGTAAAGTGGTGGCCAAGTCTCGAGTACAGTCTAAGAGTTGTAAATTTCTGGTGGAAATAAAAGCGCTGGTCGTAAACCCATTTCGTTGTTTCCCTCTGTGGTCGGAAAAGACTTCTTGTCTTTCACACGTCTCTGTTTTAGAGTTGGGGGTTGGAATTTCTGGTGTCCCAACTCGAAACGCCTAGACCCGACTCCCGGGGTGGGAAGGAAGGCGTTGGGGCGGATCAATGGAAAGCTATATTCATCCCCATATTTCATCCCATCTGAGAAAGTGCACATGATGGCATTCTGGTTCGGGATACAAAGATATCTGTATTAACCCTTCCTTCAAGAATTCCCGTCGTTTCTCAAGTTCAAACTGATAGCGATAGGCCCGTCGTCGTACAAGCCTCGTTCGCACGGACACGCGTATGGCATATACCGTATAGCGTTAGGCCTCGTTCACACGGACACGCGTAAGGCGTGTAGCGTAGAGCGTAACGCGTAGAACGTAAAAATACTTCTAGCTTGAGTCAATGGGTCGTATTTTAGAACGTTCCTTACGTTAAGGTCGACCTCAAGTCTATTGTAAAACCATCGAGACAATAGATTTAAGGTGGACCTTACTGTTAAGGAACGTTCTAAAATACGACCCAATGAGCTGTTCACACGACTGGCGTCAATGGGCGTATGCGTGTAACGTATAGCGTTAGTAACGCGCCAACATACCTCTGCAGTATTTTTACGCGCGTAAATGCTTGACGCCTGGGAGATTACAAAGGAAAACACCTGTGATGACGTCATTATGACCTCAGTGCTGAAAGAATCGTCACCAAATCATCTTAATTTTATACCAACCGCGTGGCCATTTTTTTATACGCATCACGTCTGAACAGTCACTGCTGGCGTTAACGCATGGCGTTAACGGGTTAGGGTAGGGACACACCTAACGCGATTCGCATGCGATAGGGCGACGCATGCGTCAAAACCTTTGTTTGCGTGCAGTGCGGCGGAAAAAAACAAAGGCGTTGTCGCATGCGTCAACGAATCGCGTGAGGGTAGGAACACACCTAACGCGATTCGCATGCGATTGGGCGACGCATGCGTCAACGCAATTATTTGCGTGCAGTGCGGCGGAAAATAACAAAGGCGTTGTCGCATGCGTCAACGAATCGCGTTAGGTGTGTAGCCACCCTTAGGTGTGTCCCTACCCTAAAGGCCCGTTTCCACTATAGCGGATTCCGCGGCGGTTTCCGGCGAGCGCTGCGGTTTTCACAGGGCTTTGGATAATCCTTCGATGGTTTAACAACACAATGGCCTATTGATTATCCCAATGCCTGTGAAAACCGCTCCGCTCGCCGCAAGACGCGGCAGAATCCGCTATAGTGGGAACGGGCCTTTATGCTTGATGCTATACGCCCTGCGCGTGCCCGCGTGAACGAGGCCTTAGGCCTGCTTTCCATGGGCGCGTTTCCGTGCGCGGAAACGCTCGAAAGCATTGTTTGTTTCTGCATCGTTGGTCACGGCGCGAAAAAAAACAATGCTTTCGAGCGATTCCGCGCACGGAAACGCTCCAATGGTAAGCAGGCCTTAGGCGCATAGCGTAAAAATACTTCTAGCTTGAGTCAATGAGCTGTTCACACGACTGGCGTCAAGGGGCGTATGCGTGTAACGTATAGCGCTAGTAAGGGTGGGTCTACGCCTTGGTGCATGCACACACTATATGCGATTTTTAACTGCGATAGAAGGTGCGTTTGTGCATAAAAACTCGTAAAACGCAGTATATAAGCAGACGAAAAATGTTCTGGTGTCCAATACAGCCATGGACGAGGAAGCAATAGATCTCGAGGTTGTCTATGGCATGATACCGGTATTCGTTGCAATATTCAATACTACAAAATATGTTTGTTCCAAAAATATATTCATTCATGAGTGGAAAATATTCATTCATGAATGAAGAATGTTCATTCATGAAAAAAATATTTGTTCATAAAAAAATTATTTATTCATGAAAAAAATATTTGTTCATGAAAAAATACCCTTTTTTTCATGAACAAATATTTTTTTCGTGAACAAATATTTTTTTCATGAATAAATAATTTTTTCATGAACAAATATTTTTTTCATGAATGACTATTCTTCATTCATGAATGAATATTTTCCACTCATGAATGAACATATTTTTGGAACAAAAATATTTTGTAGTATTGAATATTGCAACGAATATTATGCCATAATGGAGGAAGATGAACTGGTGGCTTTGATGACGTTGGTTTGGGGCGGAAATCCACGGACTGTTGGCTCCATCCCATGCTCCGCAAAAGAAAAAGGAAAGGAGAATTTTTCAAGACAATTCCAGAGCTAAAAGCGCACGATGGCCAGAAAAATGTGGCCTTCACCTTCTCAAGGCAATGCGTTGGCCTGTGCAGCGCGTTAAAAATTGGGAAATTTCCAATTCTTGCGGCAACGTAAAGCGATAACGCAACCGATACCAAACGCAACGCAACAATGTGGTCAACCCTTAATTTTTCTATTGGTTCAATTTTTGCGACGACGCATATGCGCGAACGCATTGCGATGACGGCTCTAGTGTATACCCACCCTAACGCGCAAAAATATCTCTGCAGTATTTTTACGCGCGTAAATGCTTGACGCCGGGGTGATTACGACGGAAAACACCTGTGATGACGTCATTATGACCTCCGTGCTGAAGGAATCGTCGTCATATCATCTTAATTTTATACCAACCACGTAGCCATATACGCATCACGTTTGATGAACAGTCACTGCTGGCGTTAACGCGTAACGCTCGACGCTCTACGCCCTACGCGTGCCCGTGTGAACGAGGCCTACGATAACTCGCAACATGTCCTGTGCCAGTAGCCTATTCTGATTATATGGGAGTATTGTACTCACAGCACAATTATGTATCTATCAGCTGCAGTGAAATGTGCTTCCACCTCCGGTCTTTTATGTTTCGGACCCGTGATTAAATGAATAAAAGATCCATCCATCGGGTGAGAATGATAGTGTACAGAACGAGTATCTTTTAAAATACGATGAAAAGACACAACAACTTCCTGAAAGTCTGGCGAACGGTAACTGCAGAGTTCCCTAAAGGCCAGGCCTCGAGAACCAGGAACACCAATCAGAAACAGCATTTCTGATGACACATCAAAAGTTACGACAATTCCTCTATCCACAGACCTTTTAATGGCCTGTTTATTTTTGAAATAGTAACCCCACGGTTGGTACTGGTTCTCCTTGCAATAAACGACAATCCCAGTGCATCCATCGGTAACATAAATATTTCGAAAAACGTGCATTTTATTGATTGTCAATGGTACACGGGTGCTATTTTCAAGTTCAAACTGTAAGTGTCCGTCTTCAATAGACTCGGCTATTTCGTAGATAGTGGCTTTAAAGATGTTATGAATCGTACAGAAAACAAGAATCTTTGCGTCAATAGCAAAGTGCACGTCGTGGAATTTCCCAGCAAAATAGCAAACATCGGTCTTTGGTATGGCAAGGTTAACAAGGGATCCTCCGTGCTCAGTATCGAAGAGCTGATACAAACGAGATTGGCTTTTAAAATTGCTTTCATAATAAAACACGAGGAATTGCTGATACATATCGACAATGACCCCGTAGATATCTTGTTGAAAAGTATGGAATGAGGTGTTGTACATAACCTTGCAATATTCACGCCCAATGCCATATGAAATGACATGATAGAATGGTGTAGTTGATGGGGCCATCATTAGAACTAAACGTCCAAGTTTCAGTGCGAACCTCCAAAGATTGCCTTTTGATACAACCAAGGGAGGCAGAAAAGGTGATCGTCGATGTCGCTTGAAGCAAAGAAGTTGTCTGTCCTGCGGTAATTAAACTTATTAACATACTGGTGCGTATCAAGCGTTTAAGGGACAGCTTTACTGATGCTCTTAGCAAATGAAGCTACCCTGCCTCGATATATTTATATCTCCACAGCTTACCTGCTCATTTGAAAGAAAAAAAATATTTGCATTTTTAAATCAACAACTCAGTAATTGATAGTGAGCGCAGCGATTTTTAGCTCACCTGGAGTGAGCTCTTGTCGTGGGTCTGCGTCCGTCGTCCGTCGTCGGCGTCCGTCGTCGGCGTCACAGAGGTCAAAGTTCAAAATTTTGCCTTCAAGTGGCACGTTTCGTAACCGCAGGTGGTATTGACCTGAAATTTGTTACATATATACCCCTAGGTCAGATGACCTATGACACCAAATTTCGGCCCGATTTGACTCTTAGCTTGGCCACCAGGTGGTGGAAACCAAAAACACAAAAAGTTGAATAACTCCTGAACTAATGACTGGATCCTCTCCAAATTTTTATCATTGATGCTTCTAATGAGGATGCATGACGTAAATAAGGGGTTTTTGATTTGACCGACTTTTCAAGGTCACAGAGGTCAAAGTTCAAAATTTAGTCATTTGGTGGCACGTTTTGGGAACTGCTTGGGCTATTGACTTGAAACTTGGTACATATACATCCCCATGTCAGGTGACCTATGACACCACTTTTCAGTCCGATTTGATTCGTTGCTTGGCCACCAGGTGGCCAAAACCAAAGCTCAAAGTCCAGTAACTCCTGAACTGTAACTGGATTGTCTCCGACTTTTTATCAGGTGCATCTAATGAGGATACATGACCCTGGAACATTTCGCTTTAACATTTGTCATTTGTTTTTCTGGTACGTTCAACCAGGTGAGCACATGGTCCATGGACCATTTCATGTGTGTCATGTGATCGCCTCCCAGTGCCCGTGACGTCACCAGTGCTGTAAACACGGAGCAGCTGATTAAGATGTCGGCGTATCATGACTTGTCATCGAGTGACGACGAAGAAATGCCAGATTTTAGCGCGGTAGGAGGGATACGGCCGTATATGTTCGAACCCACACAAACTGTAAACGATCAACAGACACTTAGTAACGCCGAATCGGTTAATGTCGTCCAGGGTATAACAGAAATATACCCAGGTTCAATGTCGTCCTACAAAACTATACCCTGGGTATAGTTCGATCTACAAAAGTATACCCAGTACCGTAGTTTTGAGCCTAGGTACGAATTAGGAATGGATGGCCGCCATTTTGTTTCTCGCTTCAACTGAGACGGCAGTTTTGCAATCAACATCTTCAAAATATCAGTCAATATTGTCAGATTTTGTGCTCATCGATGGCATGGGTTAGCTGTTGACATTTGTCTCAACACAACAGTCCAAACATCGCAAGGTAAGCTCACAGTTTCAAAGAAATGAGAACGAACAGAGCCGATCTGCGCCCCATATGTTTGTTCGGTGTCGTGCGTTCATCTACGTCCGCGAGCCGTGCTGCGAGTACTATTGCGGATTTGACAGGGCTCCCGCGGATCCTTAAAAAGCATTAAAAGTCAGGAATTTTTGTTTTTCAGAATTAAGGCCTTAAAAAGCCTTAAATATAGAATTTTTTCACTCAGTGGCCTTAAAAAGGCATTAAATTTGATGTAGCCTCAGTTATGAATAAAAACGTAATTAGGAAGGGGAAACGGTTTAATGAAAATTCAAATCAGTTAAAAACCGCCCGGTTGTCAAAGTCGGGATCCCGCCCTCAGCGCTTATCTTTATGTGTTCTTTACAACATTCTCCTGCATTAATATTTACCGCAAGTTGCACAACCTACCTAAAAACTTGACCTTAAATGTTTCCTGGATTGGCCTTAAAAAGCCTTAAAAAGGCCTTAATTTTGCTCACCAAAAGGCTGCAGGAACCATGTTTGAGAGATGATAAACGGCACGAAAATTTCTTTGATGATTGTCTGTACGATAGGCCTATATTAAAATGGTGCCCGTCGTGTCGGGCGCTAGAGCGATGTTTTTCGACTTCTCATTCTTCTGCATGGCCATATGGCATTTGCAAGAACAATCTCGTCTTCAGGTGCTGTATCCAATCCTCGGTATACTTTTGTAGATCGAACTATACCCAGGGTATAGTTTTGTGGGGCGACATTGAACCTGGGTATATTTCTGTTATACCCAGGACGACATTAACCGATTCGGCCTTAGTAACGATGACGATGAAGAAGGCAGCGGTGAGGGGGATATATTCCGTGGAGACAAAAGCCCTTTTTACACTACGCAGAATTTTGGCCTGGATAAACCGTGCCGTGCTCGGCCCGGGTCAGGCCCGCCTCAGAATGACCGTTTACACTGCACCATGAGAACCGCACCAATATCTGAATCGCCCGCTCTCCTTTCTGTGGAGATAGGAAATCTCCGTCATTTTCAATATGGCTGCGCCAATGAACATTCGCAGCAATGACGTATTGAGTTCAAGACCGATAAATGAGCATGCGCACTTCACTACAGGTTTATTCAAGTAGGCCGAGCCCAGTAGCGCGTTTACACTGTGCGGTTTTTCAGCAGTGCCGTGCTCGACCCGGGTCGAACCCACCTCCTGTTGGAGGGGTTCGACCCGGATAAAAGTAGCACCGTGCCGAGCCCAACGGTGCCGTGCCAACTCATTTACACTACCACTTTTTTGCCGACCGTGCCCGACCCGTGTCGAGCACGGTTGAAAACCCGTAGTGTAAAAGGGGCTATAAACTTCGGTCGGACAGCGAGTCGATTTGCAGGTCGGAAAATGGTCCACTTGTGACGGGTATTCGAAAAACATGGACTATGGGTCAATGGACTCCGGATTACTGGACTGAGGAAATCATGGACTGACCAGTCATAAATACCTCATTGACATAGGCCGCCTGGAATGGAAACCTTCTCTCCGACAAGAAATTAGGAGCTGAGTCTTGAGAGATTGAGAAGCTGTCATCACCGTGTGCTGTCGGGTCACATCGAATGTTCATTTAGCTAATAAACAGGATGTTCGGAAGTGATGGTATCACCAGATCACATTCCGNCTTCGACACTACACAGGCAGGCGTCGTATGTCAGTGAGGTGTTTAGGACTGGTCAGTCCATGGTTTCCACAGTCCATGAATCCAGAGTCCATTGATCCATAGTCCATGTTTTTCGAATACCCCCTTGTGACCGGTGTACATCCAAGGCCGAATTCGACTGGAACCCGAGGTAACTCGGTTGTGTCGAGTCGCAGCCGAACTCCATAAATTCCTCAGGTAGCTACTCTTTTGACGTCATATTTGACCTAATTCGTCGCTCGGATTAACCCTCGATGGGATGAGGACCCAACTCGACCATCACGTGACAACATGGCGACCAACACCAAAAAATCGCCGAATTAGCTGGAAAATGTGTAAAAATCAGTTCTTTCGGCCAACAAACCTCATTTACAACTGTTTAGCATGTTTATCATCTTTTGTACAAAAATTGGGTGGTTTTCATCATTTGGTACTGACATGACTAGCACACGCCATCTTTCAACAACTCGAGGAACTCGATTTGCAGTTCGCGCGGAACTCCTACTCGACATGCGTACTTCAAATTTGATCATGTGGAAAATCTACTCTTACTCGACCCGAGGGTTCCAGTCGAACTCGGCCCAACGAATCGCAGCTGATGAACGTCTTCTGCCATGAGCTGACAGAACTCGAGCATCAGCTCTATGCAGGCGACCTTGATTGCATGATTTTGGTACTGTCGTACTGAACGGAGCCGTCCTTCCCACGGCTTTGATCGCCATGAAATATCTCAAGAAGGCAACCTTGAGATAACCCATCAAGGAGAGGTGCGTTTTTTGGGGCAATGACCTTGATGACCAGGGCCGACCGCACAGAAAGTCCGATAGTGCTACCGACGCCTATCGGCAGTTAGTTTTAAATTAACTAAACCGCCGATAGGCACCGAAAGCACTTCTATCGGATTTTCTGTGCGGTCGGCCCTGGACTTCTGTATTATATATTATACTAGCAAAGTACCCGTCAAATGACGGGTCCTGAAACGCGGGGTGGCTCCAGAATGCAGAGTTATCGGACGTAAAGCCCCCGAAACGCCAACACGAACGTCTGTCATTTTGTTGGGTAGGCCTACTCTTTTCATGGCAGCGAACAATGGGTTTGTCGGCGGGTTGGCGTTTCGGATGCTTGCCGTGATCTCTCTATTGTCAGTCCCGTTAACGCTGGTCCTCTACCCTTCCTTCGGTCAGGTGTTGTCCAGTTGTTACCAGTTACCGGCATGACCCCTGTCGTAGAATGTCATGGCCCCCGATATGAGATGCCCCACAACAATAGATTCTGACGGAATAAGGGTCAGCCGCGCACTGACAAACAGAATTTCTGTTACCAGATGTCCCCTGAACAAAAGAAGCGGGCATCTGATATCGGGGGCATTAGGCCTACATTTTATTANGACATGCCCCTAAACCCAATCTTTGTTTTTGGCCCATACCTTCCGTATAGGCCTACGTAAGTCTAGGCCTATAGAACCGCCCCCACTCCGGCATAACTCCGCGACCATAGTATATATACATGGCCAGCCAAGGTGGCTGTACGTATAATAAATGGCATCCAGCCATAGTGAGCATTCACCTCAATAGGAGCTGTCAGCGAGTTGACCACTAGGTGTCACTAGGGCCCAATTCAATGCATCTAGCGGACCCAGTCATTATCGATCGAGCAGCGATCATAATAGATTTCCTGTACATTTGGTCCGCTAAGACTGTGCTGCCATCTGTTAGCAATATGCGCGGCTGACTGCTCCTATTCATACTCATACCGGTAGCTAGTTTGATACCAAATATGACTACCTTTGCTCAACCTGTCTTTAAGTAGGTCGCTAGGTTATTGAAGTAGGTCAGTTCAAACCTACAGTGGTGTGCACAGTGGTCGAACAGAGGGGATTCCGCTTTTCATTAAAGGGAAGGCAACATTTGCCGCTTCTGTATTCCAATATCTATATCAAAAGTATTTCAAGTCAGTCCAAGATATGCACTCCTCTAGTCTGAAGATTTTCGCTGAAGTCAGATACTGCATATCACGAGAACGGTGAAAATATCGAAATCTGACGTATTTCTTGAGATTTGCTATTATCACCATTTTGTCTGGGTATTTTGTGGACTTTTTTCTCTTGCAACAACATGTTGAATGGGGGTATAATCTGGCGATGTTTGGATGCTGATATTGATTCGCAAATAGCAGGGATTCAACTTTTCATGTTTTTGAGATTTCCCACGATTTTGAGATTTTGCAATATTTATGAAGTGACTACATGTAGGTCAAAAGTGATTTTTTTTGCTGGAATTGATTCAGGATCGTGTTGTCTATCTGATCCAACTTAATCTTACAGTCGGCGAGCAATACAAAGATTCCTGGAAAATCTCAAAATTGTTAGAGGAAAATCTCAAAGACATCAAACTTATGAACTTGAATCTCAGGTGTATGAATATCAACTTCTGTTTCCAAACGCTGTCAGGTAATACCCCCATTCAACATGTTGTTGCAAGGGGAAAAAATTCCACAAAATATCCAGACAAAATGGTGATAACAGCAAATCTCAAGAAATATGCCAAATTTCGATATTTTCACCGTTCTCGTGTCATCCAGCATCTGAATTCAGTGAAAACCCATCAGAATGGAGGAGTGCATATCTAGGACTGACTTAAATACTTTTGATATTAATACTTTTGATTGTAATACAGAAGCGACAAATTTTGCCTTTAATGAAAAGCTGAATCCCCTCTGTTCGAATATTAATGCACACCACTGTACACTAATAAGATTTAATTTGATACCAAAATTGGCAACGTTAGTGATAATGGTCTTTCAGTACATGTAGCTTAGCTCATGGAAAGAGGTCATTCAAACCACAGGCCCTTGGAGAGTTAAGCGGGTGATCGCAACCCCGTCTCAAGCCAAAATCACAACAGTGGTCACCCGCTTTACAGCAGAGTATTTCTCGTTAAATTGGCGGAAAGTGAGCATATAATGGCCAAATCAACACCGCAAGGTATGCAACTTTTCCGACCCGATTTCAGCGAGAAACAGCCCAACTTCATCGCGCCGCCAGAACATGAAAATATCGTCGAATGTCAACAAACTTACTCACCAATGTTGCAGCGACATCTCTATTTTCATATACAATCGCTTTTACCGCGCAACTTTTAATTAAAAGGCCTCAATTCGCGCCATTTCTGTGATAATTTTACGAAGTAATCTCCACTTCTACCTACATGTACGTCACTACCGCGAGTCGCTCAGGGATGCCGGTTGCACGCTTCTGATTGGCGTTTGCGGTATTCAACAGGTTTGTGCGCTTGTGGGAATATTTTTCATTACAATATTGACCTATCAGAAGCGAGCAACTGCTACAGCCCGGCATGCCCAAGTCGCTTAGCATATAGCCCACTGCAGACTACTTTTCATGTACACCCACAATCCTGTACGGCAGGCGTAAATCGTTACGCGAACTGGTTTGAATGTTTTGTTGGCGTCGGAATTGAACCAATTTCTCCATAACAGGATCGAAACAAACTCCGAATCGATGACGAACTTTGTAATTTGTAATGTTGAATACAACAGACGAGAAACGTTCATGTCGACCGCAGCGCACAATGCAATACAGACACAATGGGTGAGGTCAAATGTTTTAGTTGAGGGTTATAATTATAGTTATGGTTATAGTTTAGTTAACCTGAGTCCCTAAAACCCTTGTTCCTGTTTACTACAAGTAAAGTCTTGGTTTACTACGAGTTAACTAAGACTAAACTATTGGTAAACTATGGGGAATTCCCATGATGGGGATTCCCAAGTGATTCACTTGTAGCGTGTTCGATTACTTCCTCGGGCAAGCCCCGGAAGGAACAAGCTGAGCGTGCGCACAACAGCCAGTAATCGAACGGTCTCGTGCCTTCCTCGGGGAAACCATCATGGCGGCCACAGACGAGGAGGAATGAACAGTAACTTTCCCTAACGTTGCCGCCATTTTGAAACAATGCATCCTGGGAAGGTTTCACGAGAAGCCCACCTCGGCGGGTAGGGCTAGTCGCGCCTGGTCCGAGGAAGCCCCGATGACGCAGTTCCGGTGTAAACGAAGGGTGTAGAGTCTGTTCCGAGCTAGCTCGTGGAAGTAAACGCCTATTGAAATAGCACCAGGAGTTCAATTTTAAACATGCTGCAAACATGCGCCTTCTGGATGTGGCATACAAGGCTCTCCATTTTTGGTCCCTGTAGTGATGGTACTCGTCCCCCAACTCCTCCACTTGGTCATATCTGAGTCTACCACTAGAGTGACCGGTTCAGCTGAAGAAGCTGGCGTCCTTTCATAATTTTCATGTCTAAATGCTGCAACAGTTTGGACCATGGGAACAAAAATCATGTCCTCCAGTGGTTTACTTTAACTCTGACATTTGTCCACCAACAGAGTTAACTAATACTCTAAATTCCCACTTACCTGTCTCATTCCTGAACTAGGAAAAAATGACTAAATCCTGAGTTGAAGATAATGGAGTGGGGGTATGGTCAGAAAGAGCAATGCCCTGTCCACTTACTTGTCCCACTCCGGAGCCTGGCAAAGAATGACAGCGGTGCGATATCTTCAACTTAAGATTTGGTCATTTTTTCCGAGTTGAGGAATGGGACAGGTAAGTGGGAATTTAGAGTAGTTAACAGCTTAGCTGTTATGGTTACCCCTGTACATTTTGCAATACAAAGTTTACCACAACCTTACAAGAGCTCAGGTAAACTATGAGTAAACTCTACCATAACTGTAACTATTGGTGTTAAAGATATCACGGGTATTTTCACGGGCCACGAAAATCATACATTTTGTTTGTTTATGTCCAGTGTTTTATTGTCTTATGGGTAATTTGTTGGTGGCGTGCCCCTCTAAAAATTCATTTGACACCAGAACGATTCAATTTGGTGGGTTGGCATGTCCCAAAAAGTCCAAATAACAGGATGTAAACATCCATGTTTACAAACATTAAATGTAAACAATAAAGTCGTGATATATTATCTTTAAGTTGAGTTTACTTGGAGTTTTCCACGAGTAAACCATAATCCCAGGTGGTGGACAAATCTCATAGTTATTGTAATAGCTTACTAAATTTTAACCATAACTTTAACGATAACTACAGGATTTGACCTCATCCATTGAACATCCGGTTTAGCACTGACGACGTCATATCCGTTGTTCAGGGTCATGTGACGGCGGCAAATTTGAACAAAATGGCTGCGCCAATGGTTTACTTTATTTTCGTTTAAAAAGGTGAAATAGTAAGGTTTAATGATCATGAAATTATCAGAGAATCCTTAGAGCAATGACTCATCATCCCACACCAATTTTTGTTTCATTATAGAAGAGTAAAAAAGCCCATTGAACAGTAGACACTGAGAACTTAGACTGGTACCCGGTCTTCTGGGCAGCTTGCATTCGAAGACCGGTGAAATCAAATGATCTACGCCGGATTCCCGACGAGAGTGACGTCATTCTACAGTTCAAGATGGCGGCTCCCACAACTTAGGCATGATCTTGTAAATCGTGAGTAAATTTCATAAAAACATAGATTTTTGCTTGAGATCAAAGTTGGCTTTAGCTCAGGTGAATGAAAGAAGGCAAACAGCTTACTGCTGCCTGAAACCCATGCAAGCTAAATGCCTGAAACGGGCAGTGAACGGTGATACAATTGCTATTTTGCCTACAGGGCTTCCCCGAGCTAAATATAGACCAGCGGGCGCCATGATGGTTTTATGCATTTGCTTGCGTCTGTCCTAGTATTTTTAATCAGGACAGTGTTCGGTCTACTGAGAACTTTAATCGGTTTGTGGAATTTCGTTTTCAGGAAAATATCATCATTTTGTTGTGTGACCTTTTCGGATTTACACATGTACATTTTGAAAATTTCGATGCACAGATATCAACAAATCCGTTCTGCGGGCTATGTGCTTTCACTTCGGATTCCACTCCGATTGGCTAAGGTACATGTACGTTAACAGGAAAAATGATTCCCTTTTGCAGATATCATTATTTCTTATTTACCAGAAAAGACCAAACTTCTAGAGTATCTCGTTTATTTTTGTTGAGATATAAATGGACAATATTCATGTTTCGGTCAATGGCCACCATGCGTTCATTAATGGAGTTAGCCATGCAGAATATTTGAGTTTCCAACTTAACCTGACGTACAGATGTGTACGCAGGCAACAGTTGATCTATAGAGGAACATTCGATTACAATAGCAAGTGTTATTTTGATATTACACAAAAGAAAAATTCCAAGTCGTTCTTTTGCAAACATTAATGTATGTTTCTGGTGGAGCAAAGTTGTCTGGGCTGATAGTTTTGTTGCATGAACTAAATATATGGTATAAATAACAGCAATCGCGCATCCATTGTTTGTGTAGGCCATAAACAGGAAGGCAGCGGAGTTATAACCATCAAAGATAAATGCGTAATACGACAGTGGAAATATAAGTTTGTAGCCTGTGCGGATCTTAATCGTTTTATTGTGGATCAATGAGACCACGACACCGTCACTATTCGTAACCGAAACAGGGTTATATATTGACAATGTGGGCTCAGTAAAACGATTTTTAGAAGCACAAAAGAAGCCAAAAACTGTCATATTAAAAATAATGAACGGCCTGAGTTTCTTCCTAAGGTAAGAAGCGATGCATTTTTCCAGCGGAGGAAGTATTAAACGACCTATCGTTCTTCCTGCAGGAATACTGAACAATTTTACGTCTGCATTTGTACCAAATTTATCATGAACTATCGAAAGCATATAACTTTGCCGAAATGTCAAAATCTGAGACGCTCCAGGTAGAAAGGAAGATATGTGAAAGGATGTATTATACAGAAGCCTGTAGACCTTTGCATACATGTGGGTGTGTAAACTGAAAATCATTAGCCTGTGCCATGGAATTGGATAATCCGTATAGAAGATAATTATCCATTGACGGGTATTATGAAATTCGAAATGAATGCGTCCAGTTCCAGCCTTCTGTTGAAACGGTGGGATGATGCCGATATTCCGTTCTCGACGGTACTTCAAAAGAATTGCAGCCTGTTATTGAATGCTGGACGTTATATTCTCGGGAATAACAAATAGTTCCTCTTAATCATATTATCATTTATGAATGTGATGGGAGTGTGTGCGTTTATCTGGCCCCAGATTGCCAAATATATTGGACCAGCATAGGTTTTATCCGGGCATCAAGGCCAAATACATGCATTGGATGCATTTGTCCAATATAGGACATGTACCTTTATGTTGCTCATATAGGTAGTGGTACATGTATTCTGAGAATTTCCATTCATTTCCAATAAACATTTTTCTTCGTGCATAGTCGGTTTTGATGACGTATGAACATACTGTTCACTCCACATGGCTTGGACGATATGGGATCCTAGCAAAATTAGGACATCTTCGGCAGTGTGGATAGTCCAGGGCGTACGGGCGGGGTGAAAACAGGGTGATCAATAAAACATTCTCAAAACATTTCTGGACAACCTCCTGTGGTAACACAACACTCCCTTTGACATCTCCAAACCTGCTGCTCAGTATTTCACTTCAAATTTCACAAGCGCCCTCATTTCGTGAGAGGGTGCATTGGCTTCATGCACAATGTGTGGTAATGGGGCTATCCAGGGAAAACTACACCTCCAGGTGGCTCTTCTGTACTATAGGTTATAANGACAAGTAGGTAATGGAGGCCATTCAAATCAAGAGACACAAACCCAAACTCAATAGAGACACTGGACTATTCATTCCTTCAGCATACGATAGCCTGATCATATAATCACTCTATTTATTTACCTACTTGTCAACACATGAACCTGTGACTCTGCATAAGACCAATGATAAGACCAAATTGTTTTACTGCACAATAGTTTCATTAATACTGTATTTCTGTAAAAACACTGTTCTGTAGACTCAACTTCACTTTGATTCAGTTGTACACTTGACAACGACCACGGAAGACTGGTAGAAACGTCGTGTTAAAATAAACCTAGAAAGAGTAACCAAAAAGTTGGATTCGTTTAAAAAGGTGAAATAGTAAGGTTTAATGATCTTGAAATTATCAGAGAATCCTTAGAGCAATGACTCATCATCCCACACCAAAAGAGTAAAAGAGCCCATTGAACAGTCGACACTGAGAACTTTAATCAGTTTGTGGAATTTCGTTTTCAGGAAAATGTCATCATTTTGTTGTGTGACCTTTTCGGATTTACACATGTACATTTTGAAAATCTCGATGCATTGGTATCAACAAATCCGTTCTGCGGGCTATGTGCTTTCACTTCGGATTCCACTCCTATTGGCTAAGGTACATGTACGTTAACAGGAAAAATGATTCCCTTTTGCAAATATCATTTTACCAGAAAAGACCTAACTTCTAGAGTATCTCGTTTATTTTTGTTAAGATATAAATGGGCAATATTCATGTTTCGGTCAATAGCCACCATGTGGTCATTAATGGAGTTAGCCATGCAGAATATTTGAATTTCCAACTTAGCCTGACGCACAGATGTGTACGCAGGCAACAGTTGATCTATAGAGGAACATTCGATTACAATAGCAAGTGTTATTTTGGTATTACACAAAAGAAAAATTCCAAGTCGTTCTTTTGCAAACATAAATGTATGTTTCTGGTGGAGCAAAGTTGTCTGGGCTGATAGTTTTGTTGCATGAACTAAATATATGGTATAAATAACAGCAATCGCGCATCCATTGTTTGTGTAGGCCATAAAAAGGAAGGCAGCGGAGTTATAACCATCAAAGATAAATGCGTAGTACCTCGGTGGAAATATAAGTTTGTAGCCTGTGCGGATCTTAATCGTTTTATTGTGGATCAATGAGACCACGACACAGTCACTATTCGTAACCGAAACAGGGTTATATATTGACAATGTGGGCTCAGTAAAACGATTTTGAGAAGGGCAAAAGAAGCCCAAAACTGTCATATTAAAAGTAATGAACGGCCTGAGTTTCTTCCTAAGGTAAGAAGCGATGCATTTCTCCAGCGGAGGAAGTATTAAACGACCTATCGTTCTTCCTTCAGGAATACTGAACAATTTTACGTCTGCATTTGTACCAAATTTATCATGAACTATTGAAAGCATATAACTTTGCCGAAATGTCAAAATCTGAGACCCTCCAAGTAGAAAGGAAGATATGTGAAAGGTTGTATTATACAGAAGCCTGTAGACCTTTGCATACATGTGGGTGTGTAAACTGAAAATCATTACCCTGTTCCATGGAATTGGATAATCCGTATAAGAGATAATTATCCATTGACGGGTATTATGAAATTCGAAATGAATACCTCTAGTTCCAGCCTTCTGTTGAAACGGTGGGATGATGCCGATATTCCGTTCCTGACGGTATTTCAAAAGAATTGCAGCCTGTTATTGAAAGCTGGAGGTTATATTCTCGGGAATAACAAATAGCTCCTCTTAATCATATTATCATATGAATGTGATGGGAGTGTGTGCGTTTATCTGGCCCCAGATTGCCAAATATATTGGACCAGCATAGGTTTTATCCGGGCATCAAGGCCAAATACATGCATTGGATGCATTTGTCCAATATAGGACATGTACCTTTATGTTGCTCATATAGGTAGTGGTACATGTATTCTGAGAATTTCCATTCATTTCCAATAAACATTTTTCATCGTGCATAGTCGGTTTTGATGACGTATGAACATACTGTTCACTCCACATGGCTTGGACGATATGGGATCCTAGCAAAACTAGGACATCTTCGGCAGTGTGGATAGTCCAGGGCGTACGGGCGGGGTGTATACAGGGTGATCAATAAAACATTCTCAAAACAAATATTTCTGGACAACATCCTGTGGTAACACAACACTCCCTTTGACATCTCCAAACCTGCTGCTCAGTATTTCACTTCAAATTTCACAAGCGCCCTCATTTCGTGAGAGGGTGCACTGGCTCCTTGCACAATGTGTGGTAATGGGGCTATCGAGGGAAAACTACACCTCCAGGTGGCTCTTCTGTACTATAGGTTATACAGGGTGTATCAAAAAAAACGCAACAGTTGGTATTTTCTCCAATATCTATAAATGTAGGATGGATATGACAAATAATATACATAGGTCATATTAATTCTATGCATCTTAGCTTCAAATTGGTACCATTGGCGCCTGAATAGAGTTCCACATGGCTGACCATGGACTGTTGAAACGAAATGGCATGTAATCCAATTTGTTGCAGGGTTGGGATTTACCTTTGTAAGATGATGCATTTTCCGCCATGATGGGGCCATGAGAACTTGGCCATGACTAAAACCAAGTGGGGAAGCACAAAGGGCCATAAAAAATACGTTTACATCTGTTGTTTTACACTTTGCTGAGATCAACATGGAAGAGTGACAACAGTTACGCTACCATCTGGGCATTGTCTGTGAATGTTATGCAATGAATAAGGTACAGAATGTCAATAACAACACTAAGCAATCCTCGTCCTGCAACAAATGCAGTTTTATGTCATTTTGTTTAAACAGTGCTAGATCAGTCATGCGTAAACGGTATTCCAACATGAATGGCGTCATATTGAAGCTACGATCCACAGGATTAATATGACCTATGTATATTTGTCATATCCATCCTAGATTTACAGATATTAGAGAAAATACCAACTGTTGCGGGTTTTTTTTATACACCCTGTAGTGGTCACTGTTTGCAACCTGTATGGAAAGTGGGCTGCACAGAAACTCAAAAATGATTTATCAAATAGGGGAGCATCACTTACAGGCAGAAAAATTTATCTGATCGAAAGGTAGTAAAAAACCTAAAATCCTATACATGTACGTACATGTATACAATATCCATTAGTTAAGGGCGAGCCAACGTTTTGAATATTTGAAACGTGGCCAGGCGTTGTAAATAAAAGATGTCAAAATACCATAAAAGTACAAGTTGTATGACGGAAATGAAGGCACCTCTGGGGTCTATAAGTCAAAAGGAATTGAATGAGACGCATCTTGGAACGCATTAATTAGCTAATAAGTTGAAACAAAAGACTAGTAATCGGTACACTTTCCCAAGAAATGTTACATTTTGAAGATCAAACGACATTTGGATCATAAAGTTCGAGGTTTTTTCTACTTAGTCCACCCATTTTGATAGCAATATTTTCAACAGGTATTGAGTACTCGGCATGTGAATTTCATGACTGCTACCAGATTTTCCAAAACAGGGCGGGGCGGCCATATTGGATTTGGATTTTACTTCCTGGTTGTCCTTTTTGTACTGAACGTGTATGGTGTACATGAAGAGCATGTCAGGACGCCCTCGCCACCCCAGGTTCTATGGGTTTGTGACATTGTTGCCACACCTTCAATGTGTCATTAACATGCTTCCTCTCCAAGAAAATTGTACCTGTTTTTCGTGTTTGGTGAATTTCTTTGTTTACGATTATGTTATGTAATTAAGCTGTAATCCTTGGGACTTTCCTCATTTTCTGTGTCTATAAAGCACAGTGATCACATTGGACTATAAAAACAGTCAACTGGGGGTGTCTTTATTGCTTTTCTCAGAGGGGCCTGGATTAAAGCAATATGAAAATTCACAATGACAGCTCGCCCTTAAGGCTATCCATGGAAGATCCGCCTCCAAGCTCGCCAACACTGCTTTGCTATACAGAGTGTCACAGAAAAAACGCAACAGTTAGGAAATTCGTGATTGTGGGGAAACCGAATATCACAGCCATATAAAATTGGTGTTGCGAGATGCGCCGGAGCATAAGCTTAATTTTCATACCGATTTCATGTTGGTACAGTTCCGGATGGCTGCACAATCACTGTTTGACTGAGGTGAGGTAAAATGACATTTGCTGCATGTTTCAATCCATGAATAATGAACAACGCAACAGCTTGATTTCAGACGTGTTTAATAACAAAAACATAAGAATAGCACTCATGTATGCTTAAAGAAACACAGACACTTGCTCTTAAAAAGCATTTCTGACTGGTAAATGCTTCCAATAGAGTTTTGGTAGCGAGGTACATTTATAGAACCAAAGAAACGAGCAAATCCAAAACGTGATATTCATATCTATATATTACACTATACATACTATATACACGTTTGTACCGTGTATATAGTGTAATATATGAATATCACATTTTGGATTTGCTCGTTTCTTTGGTTCTATAAATGCTTCCAAGTTGTGCATATTCAGTCACCACAAATGACCTCTGCTGATGTGTTAACTGCACCACGTTGTGAAATGACCAGCAGAGAGCCAATGGGATGGCAAATTTTGTATGACTGTGCTTATGTAATCAGTCAAAAAGCCCATTCGGCAGAGAATCCTCCATGAGAGGATTTTGCAATGAAATTCACAATGAGAAAACATGCAGCAATTGTCATTGCACTCCACCTCAGTTAAACAATGATTGTGAAGCCATCCGGAACTGGATTGACTTGTATTTGGTACGAACTGATTGCGTATGATCTGGTGCATTATATAAAACTAAATTTTTATGGTTATGGTATTTGGTTCCCCCACAATCACGTTTTTTGTAACTGTTGCGTTTTTTCTGGGACGCCCTGTAGTGCATGTTTATGTAAAGAGCAAAAAAATGCGTGGATCAGGCAAAAGACTTGACCTGTCCAAGTCTTGTTTGTGTGCACGTGCACATTATGGTTCCCGATCACAAAGTCCGGAACCATTGTTTTTGGTCATGGTGTCTGCGTGTGTGTGTCCGTCTGTCACGCCTTAATATATCATCTCCTTGAACAGCTACAGCGCTTTGGAAACAAATCATACCCCCAGGTTTCTCAACCTGGGCAATCCAGTGAGTTAATCATCAGATGCCTACATCATGATGTAGGCTAAAAACATATCAGACTTGATATTTTGTTCATTACAATTTTATCTGATGGCATAAATCGGCTCCTTTAACACCAAGAGCAATAGAAACAAGTACTGCCCTTAGATTTTTATACTCTAGGGCCCGTATCCATAAAGGTGGAATAAGCTTATTCCAGGTATAACCTAACGTTATAACGTGAAGCTACATGTATACCTGGAATAAGCGTTTATGCATACGGGCCTAGGAATCGAATGAGCTGATTATTTTGATATGAGATGTTGGGGTCATGGTGATATCATGATATCGATATCACAAATTTGATATGTTGAGATAACTTCACATTGTCAAATGATCAACATGAAAACAATTCTTATTCATGCCTGTTTATCCAAGGACAGGACTGTGTTAAAATTCGTAGCCGGTGTGTCCGGGTGATTGAGGTAGGCCTATGAGATTTTGATATATCAAACATGATAATTTGAAATATCGCTGCATGTGGTAGAGGTAGAGGCATGATATCAGACCATACTTAGGTTATTGAAGATGCCCATTTCGATTATGCAATGACCTTGATGATCAGATATCAAGGCCAAGGTCAAGGTCAATCACGTGATGAACTATTGGCTTGAGATCAAGTTCTATGGGCCTCATCGTAATCCATCAATCAATGCATCCTGACCTCTATCAATGTATCTTGATCTCTATCAATGTATCGTTCTTGTACCGGTAGAAGTACACTCTAAAATTTGCTGGGTCATTTTTGTAACCCAGGTACTGGGTCAAGCAAACTGGGTCACAATAACCCAGCACATGGTCAGATTTGACCAAGTGTAGGGGTCGAAATTATGGGTCATTTTGGTTGGCTCAAAAGGACATAGTATTGGGTTTAAATCTACCCAATGAACCAGTTCTACCTGGCGAGATAACAATTATGTTCTAATGTGCAAAAAAATTACAGAGAAATGCGTACTAACGAAAACAAATACATAATAATAATAACAATACACTATGGTTTGAAATCTGACACACAGATTTAAAGTTGTGAATGTTTCTCTTTCAGAATTATGAAAACAATAATTGCATAACATCAGTTTTCTCTTTACCATACAAAAGATGTCGTGCTGTGCATTGGTTTTCCCGTCGATCTAAACGCTATACATAGCTTCTCGGTCTATTGGCTAAGGTTAAAGTTATGCGAAATTTAAGAGCTGCGGACTTTGCCTAAGGTTGAATCTGCCCTCTGCCTTGTGCAAACCTGGCACAAACAAGGTGCACAAGTTGGTAGCCTATAGGTAGATGTTGCGAAACTGAGACAACCAAGTTGGGTTATTTTTTAACCCAGCCACGGGGTCACAATTACTGTAATCCAAACCTGCGTCAAGTTGACCCAGTATTTTGGGAGTAGTATACCCAGCCTGTTCATCCCAGATTATGCAAATGAGGTTCATTATGCAAGCTCTCGACCAATCAGATTGCGGCATTTGCCCTCATTAACATAATCGGTGGAGGTATTTGTGGAGGGACTTGTGGAGGAAGGTGATACGGATTTCCTGGCTGGCCGTAACCCTATGATGAGCTGCTGCTGGGGCTTCCTAACCCTAGTCCCATGAGTACGTGCAGTATCTGGGTGCCCTTGAGGTAATTACAATTCTAAAAATAGTAACGCCATAAAAGGAAATGCTCGGAAGCCAATACCGAACCCTCATAGCCCTAGCGGTGGGTTCGGGAACCAAACTAGGCCAAATACATGCATTGGATGCATTTGTCCAATATAGGACATGTACCTTTATGTTGCTCATATAGGTAGTGGTACATGTATTCTGAGAATTTCCATTCATTTCCAATAAACATTTTTCTTCGTGCATAGTCGGTTTTGATGACGTATGAACATACTGTTCACTCCACATGGCTTGGACGATATGGGATCCTAGCAAAATTAGGACATCTTCGGCAGTGTGGATAGTCCAGGGCGTACGGGCGGGGTGAAAACAGGGTGATCAATAAAACATTCTCAAAACATTTCTGGACAACCTCCTGTGGTAACACAACACTCCCTTTGACATCTCCAAACCTGCTGCTCAGTATTTCACTTCAAATTTCACAAGCGCCCTCATTTCGTGAGAGGGTGCATTGGCTTCATGCACAATGTGTGGTAATGGGGCTATCCAGGGAAAACTACACCTCCAGGTGGCTCTTCTGTACTATAGGTTATAATGTAGTGGTCACTGTTTGCAACCTGTATGGAAAGTGGACTGCACAGAAACTCAAAAATGATTTATCAAATAGAGGAGCATCACTTACAGGCAGAAAAAGTTATCTGATCGAAAGGTAATAAAAAAACCCAAATCCTATACATGTACGTACATGTATACAATATCCATTAGTTAAGGGCAAGCCGTCGTTTGACATTTTCATATTGCTTGAATTGAGGCCCCTATGAGAAAAGCAATAAAGACACCTCCAGTTGACTGTTTTTATGGTCCAATGTGATCACTGTGCTTTGTAGAAACAGAAAATGAGCAAAGTCCCAAGAATTACAGCTCAATTTCATTACATAATCAATAACAAAGAAATTCACCAAACATGAAAAACAGGTACAATTTTCTCAGAGAAGAAGCATGTAAATGACACATTCAGGGAGTGGCAGCAATGTCACAAACCCATAGAACCTGGGGTGGCAAGGGTGTCTTGACCAGCACTTCATAGACACCATACATGCTCAGTACATTAGAAGAGAACCAGGAAGTAAAATCCAGATCCAATATGGCCGCCCTGTTTTGGACTAATTGGCACCATTCATGAAATTCACTTGTGGAGTACTCTATATCTGTCGAAAATATTGCTACCAAAAGGGGTGGACTGGGTAGAAAAAACCTCGAACTTTATGATAAGCAAGGTGTTTGACCTTCAAAATGTATCATTTCTTGGGAAAGTGTTCCGACAACTAGTCTTTTGTTTCAGCTTATTAGCTAATTAGTGCACTCTAAGACCCGTCTCATTCAATTCCTTTCGACTGATAGACCCCGCAGGTGCCTTCATTTTCGTCATACAACTTGTACTTTTATGGTATTTTGACATGTTTTATTTCCAATGCTCCAAAAATTCACAACGTCGGCTTGCCCTTAAGGCTATCAATGGAAGATCAGCCTCCAAGCTCCCCAACACTGCTTTGCTATACAGAGTGTCCCAGAAGAAACGCAACAGTTAGGAAATTCGTGATTGTGGGGAAACCGAATATCACAGCCATATAAAATTGGTTTTGCGAGATGCGCCGGAGCATAAGCTTCATTTCATGTTGGTACAGTTCCGGATGGCTGCACAATCACTGTTTGACTGAGGTGAGGTAAAATGACATTTGCTGCATGTTTCAATCCATGAATAATGAACAACACAACAGCTTGATTTCAGACGTGTTTAATAACAAAAACATAAGAATATCACTCATGTATGCTTAAAGAAACACAGACACTTGCTCTTAAAAAGCATTTCTGACTGGTACAATGCTTCCAAGTTGTGCATATTCAGTCACCACAAATGACCTCTGCTGATGTGTTAACTGCACCATGTGAAATGACCAGCAGAGAGCCAATGGAATGGCAAATTTTGTATGCCTGTGCTTATGTAAGGCCACGCTTTTTTTATTCCTTGTTTCGCGGGCTTTTTTTGAGCACCTCCATCAGAGGAGGGCGGAAAAAAAATAAAAATAAAATTTTATTTTTTGATTTCTCGAACGTTTTCCAAGGCATCTGAATAGCGGAGGAAAAGAAAAAAATAAAATTTTATTCCAAAATAAAGGTTCAGCTGGTGGTATGAATGACACAGGAGCTGAGCTGAGCAAACAAGTGCTATCTCGTTGGATGCTGTGGCAGATTGACAGAAGAATTGAAATGTTCATATACCGGTACATGTATACACACAGGAAGGAAGATCATCAGCCGGGATCATCTGAGGAAGGAGGATCATCAATCATTTAAGTTTTGAAAATGTAACATTAAGATCACATCCACTTTGAAAAATACAGAGAGGAAGTACCTTTTCAACAATTTTTCATATTTTATTTGAATACCATTCACAGCAGTTTCATGGACGGTACAGGCCAGTTTTAATCAATCAGACATCAGAGGTTGAGAACAGTCAAGCTTCAGCCCCAAGGTTTGGTAGTAAAACCTGATGAAATCCTTACAGACTTGAATAGCTTGAGGAACAAAGATACCTCCTACTCCTAGTGGCACACTGAACCTCTTCTCTCCTGGTACTCTCATCTGTATTATACAGACACGTTGGTCAAGGCAAACTTGGCGACTAGTTTTTTAAAATGGATAATCGATAATAAAACTGAAGTACATGTATGTAAATTCAATGAAGATCACCCATCTTTGGTCTAGCATAAAAAAAGAACTGTACCCCAACAAAATCACAAATTTAGCTGGTTTTTTCACACTAGCCCTCACTATAAAACTACATAACATGTCCACATACAGTGGAACCTCTCTACTTAACAATTACAACAAAGATAAACTGAAGTAAATTCAATGAATGTCACCCGCCTTTGGTCAAGACTATGGGCCATATTCATAAAGGGTGTTTGGCCTAATTACAAATTCTGCACTACACAGGTTAAAGGCCTAGAAAACTATTGTTCTGCCTTCTGTATGCTGCCTCATCTCTGGCATTTACCCACAAGATGATCACACGCGTCTAACTTTCCTGCGTCTCAGTGTGGGAGGACAAAAGAAGTGTTGGACAAATTCTAGACAAGCCTGCCTGATCGTTTAACTTTTCCTTTGTCCTCTTGGAATGAGACGCAGGAATGTTGTACACGTGTGATTATCCTGCGGGTGAACGCCTCTGATGAAGCACCATACAGACATCAGACAATAGTTTTCTAGGCCTTTAACCTGTGTAATGCAGAATTTGTATGCTGATCAGGCCGAACACCCTTTATGAATATAGCCCTATATGTTTACAAAAGACTTGTAAGATTGCACACTTTTCAGGCAATGACTAGTCTTAAAACAGAATGATTCACAGTTCACTCATCATCATCACAGCACCTTACACACATTGGCCGCACGATCCCAAACTGTTGACGAAGTTCTCCCAACATTCCAGTTTCAAGGTCTGCCAGATTTTCAAGCGTACCACAGTATACACAACAATTTTCCATGACTGTCTGTACACCTGAAAAAATGAGGAAAACAATTCACAACAATGCAAGAGCTTTGGATCAACCTGGAGCACTCAGCTATTAAAACCTTGCCTAAGTCATCTTAGTCTAAGTTGATAAAAGGTCAAAGTCATCACCCAATGACAAAGGTTTTTTAAAAATCACTCAGTATCTATCATGTTGGTGTGTGGGTGATTTTTGAGAATTTGTGTCATTCTCATATTTACCATATGCCATAAGGGAAATGTTTATTTTGATTAATACCTGCATAGTATGTAGATTCGATCTGTGTACTGCAACGCATTCCCTGGCGGACAACAATCTTTTCATGGTACTCGTGGCCTTCTTGGAAAAGGAAAGAACCACAGCTGTACGACAACTCTTCCTTAAGCCTCCGTAGCCCTAGAGCCTCCCGTGATGTCAAACAGGCCTTACTGTATACAACACGCCTCTTCTGGCATTCCTCACACTCAATGAAATCCCGGACCTTTGCTGAAAAAGATTTGTGGTCAAATTTTACGGGCTAGATCTTCGAGTATTTTGGGTTCAACAGCTGAAATCAGATGACCTGCCATCATTCATTTAGCTCATTTTTTAGGCCCAAGGACAAAACCCCCCAGTATATGATAATGCCCCAACTGATGCAACAACACTCCAGTTCCATCCTCTCCCTGGGAGAATTTACAGACATCTGAGCAGCTACCAAACACATTATGACTAGGGGTCATCTTTAATATGGCAGCCAAGTAGCTTTTTATGCACACCAACTAGGTGAGACAGTGTGAAGGGTCACGATACAAAAGAAAGACTGGTGTACTCATTTTTAAGGGCATTGTCATAGAGACAACTTACCTGCAACAAGCAATGACTTGTGTCCTTTGTCATAGTCGGTGGTCCATACTGGTTTATCCTTCAACGACGGGCGATCGAAATCGTCAGTATCTTCAGCATAGACCTCTTCAAAAGGTTTGAATCCTTCCTTCTTCTTGTCATGGACCGGGTCGGGCAGAAAGTGGAGCTCCTCAAACTCCTTCTCTGGGAGCCGAGGTGGGCAAAGTTGACAATAAGAACAGGGGTCTTCAAGTGGGCACTTCTTGAGCTGCAATAGAGAATACTCTATATGAAACCAAGCACATCCAAAATCAATGGTGCATTCTCTACTTCAGTGTAACAGAAAACAAGGGTGCAAGGATTCTGAATGAAGTTTCAGTGCTACAATCCCAATCCAAGTGGCATTCCTCAAGGTAAGGAGACGTTGGACCAGCAGTATTTCATACCTGATATGAGTAGTGACGCTCCCTGGAATGTCTAGCATCTCTGCGCATCGTCTTCATTGCTGTATGCAATTAAACAAAAGATGAAATAGATCTCATATTTTATTCACTAATTTCCAAAGTAATGATTTACCACAGGCAAATGAATTGTTTTTACACCATTTCGGCAAAACAGACACAAAAACACCCAACCCCTTAGAATTATAACACCCTTTTCTGATTCTCTAATTTTAGGTGGCATGAGTGTTGGACTTGGCACAAAGCGTGCATCATCGCTTGTGCTATCTAGTACTCCAGACATGCGAGCCAGTACTAGTCACAGCTCGATTACACCAGCGAAGGAAGCCAAACTACCCCCTCCTCCTCAACCAAAGAAAAAGAAGGGCCTTCCGGAAACCGATGAAACTGAAAACCTCTCGACGCAGGAACTCCAGCGCCCCGTACTCCTCGAACAACTTAAACTGATACGGATGCAACAAGAGCAAATCTCCGCTTCAAAGTCAAATTCTATGTAATCAAACGAGCTGTCAATTACAAAATGTTCACATAATAGTCCAGTAAATTTAAGCGAAAATTCGGGCGAACCGGGAACAAATTGCAACAGAAGTTTTTTTTGCTTTACATGTTTTATCAGGTCACCTTGGACATCATATCCAAAATCCGACAAAATCGGACTGCGGGAACCCACTTAATTTGCATATTCTATTTTGTGAACTGACTTCAACGTTGGACGCCGATGGACGCAACAGCTGAGCTTTCTACAGGAGAGTGGGACCCGATGTACAGCTAACTTTGTAACGGTTGGATTTACACCCCATAAATGTATTACCAACAGATAGAAATATGGTGCCTCGGAACTAGACAAACACATTCTCAATTGTTTTTAGTCGTTATGTACTAAGAGATGATGCTTTTTATATAAATTAACACAAAAATGGGTCAAAATGCATAAAATGTCAATTTCAGTTTGGTAGCCGCTTAAAACGTCCAAAGAATAGGCTTATTTGATTCCGAGGTACCATGTTTCTATGTGTTGGTAATACATTTATGGGGTATAAATCCAACCGTTACAAAGTTAGCTGTACATCGGGTCCCACTCTCCTGTACAAAGCGCAGTTGTTGCGTCCATCGGCGTCCAACGTTGAAGTCAGTTCACAAAACTGACTGGACGGTTGCTGTATTTTATCCTTCAAAGTCACAAATATCTCCCCAGAATAAAATCCATCACTCAGACTCTCAGGTATGTCCACTAAGAAAGTGACAGACGGCACTATCCCACAAACGTGGAAATCGTGGTCAGTTGCAATGAGTTTTGGCCCATTCACTAAAATGGGGGCGCCGTGGTGTGCTCGAACACCAGTGGACAGGGGGTTACCAGGTTCCCCTACAGGGATCACTGCCTTGTCGTCTACACATATCATTGAAGCGTGGTCTCTGAGTTTGACTGCCATGAGCCTCATCATCTTCCATAAATGGCCGCAGAAGAAGGAATCTTCATGTTCCAGTCTTGCAAGTCGCTGTTGTATCGCAAACCGGACTGGTAGTTTTCCAGTGTAATTTTCCGCTGAACGACAGAATGGATTGCAGGGTGAGAAGTTGAGCCGTATCCATGAAGCGGTAGGTGCTGGAGTGTCTGGAGGAAGGCGTGTAAGTATTTGATCCCTCAAATCTCTGATCGAAACAGCAAATGGAAGGTACATCGCATCCCGACGCCGATCGTCCACAGCAGCTATTTCTTCCAGATATTTGCGAAGCTCATCCCAAAACAACTGGAAACGTGGATCTTCTGGCCGCCCGTTCATCTCACGCAAATCGTAAAACAAGTCTGCGTCACATCCACTTGCAAGCCATGTCGCCACCCTCTTGTCAACTTCAGTCAGCTCCCTGCTTTCAGATGCAGCCTTGTCCCCAGTCAAGTATCTAAATATGTCCCTCATCACAGCAGGTTTAATCCCAGCAGGAGTGTACTTCTCCATGAAGTCTTTTCTCATCATTCGTGTGGAAAATGTTGGTATCTCTTTCTTTACTGCTGTAAAAATCTGAATGGTCTCACTTTCCGACCGATTGGTTTCAGGCACCTTCCAAACCACGTTCATGTTTCTCAGATTCCCCCCAATAGGATACCTAATCACAGCAATAGGAAATGGAAACTAACTTCTCAAGCCAGTGCTTTCGATCATAGCGCTCATCCGGCTCAAAATCTTCGAGGTATACAGGTTCATAACACTGAGGTCCAGCAAGCCTGTGTTCAAGATCAACATAGGCAGATGGAATAGGCTCTTCTTTCCCTTCAATCACTCTGTAATCCCAGTTGTCTCGCAGTGACCTCACTGGTTCCGTAAACTGATGCCTCTCGTGTGTCTTCTGGCTTTGGTAATCCAGGTACTTGTTGTAGGCTATAAATGCCTTTGTCAACTCATCCACCTTGCTCTTAAAGGTACTGAATTTGCTATTTGCGATCCATGGGAGCATCAGAACATCAGAGAGCTTGTCAATTTGGTGTTTTAGACCATCACGGGAAAGCTGAAACATAATAGTATCTATTTAGCATTCTCGCCTGTTTAAACAAGTTTAATGTTTGCCAGTCTGTGCCATTTTCTAGAAAGAGCAAGGTGTTTCAACAGCATCATGCCCCTTTCAAAAAGAACTCTGCCTAATGTCAAGCCCAGGGGTCTGCCTTGGTTCTGTTGATACAATAACATGTACTTACCTTTGGCTTTGCCTTGTGATTGGCCTTGTAGTTATTCAGCCCTTTTATTGCACCAAAAGGCTCAGGTATTACAATTGATCTGTTGGCCAGGGTTTCGTGGTGATCATCAATGTACCAAAGTGCATCTGAAACTGTCTGTACAACTTGCAAACCGAGGGATTCCACCTGACTATGTAGGAAACCAACGTGGAGTTCTTTGAAAACATCCAACACCTTGTTGTATTGTATGTCCCGATCTGACATTCTTTCAGATTCTCTGAAAAAAAGACTTGAGGTAAAATAAAATGCTTAGAGCCAGGCGTATAAATTCACAAAGAAAACTTATGGCAGTACCATTCTGCCAACTTCATATCACACCGCTTTTGATCCTCTGGGTGCAGGCCTACTACGTTGCGTCAGACAGTACCACAGGGACTTGATGCAAACGGGGTATGATGTTGTCAGTGAATATTGATGGATAGCACCCCCACGAAGAATGCCCCGGCCCCAGTAACATTTCTTGTGGTTAAATACTACTATACTAGGGGGTCACAGGTCCTTACACACTTCACTGAGAATGTTCTGTACATTCACTGAGAATGTTCTGTACATTCTCAGTGGAGTGTGTAAGGACCAGCGATCCCCTACGCCCTAGTAGCCTATAGTAGGCCTAGGCCTATTTTATTTACNGGGGGGGGGGGGGGGGTGCTAGCCTCGGCTCCATCATCATGTCCATCAGGCTCAGCATTCACTACACTACTGACCATGCTGACAACGTCATCATACCCCATACGCATCAAGTCCCTGTGTGCTGGGAACAGTACAAGTAGTAGCTGATGCATTGAAATACTTCTGCAGTGTAGTAGTGTATTGCTCTGTGCACCAGTGCACTGCATGCACTGTAGTGTAGGCTATAGCCTATAGGCTGTATGATTCATTCATTCATGCATGCATGATTGTGAAACCTCTGGCTCTGCTGGGACACTCAGGCCCTCACCTACCTTGGATCGGGAAGATGCGAATAAGACCTTGATGCCTTCATGAGGACATCAAATACACTTTCTCTGGTGTTGTTATTTTCATCCGACTGAGGAGGTGTGGAGGCGGCGGGGGAATACCAAACGTCAATGTATCGAAGCTTGAACGAGGAAGCCACTTCGACTGGCGTGTCCGACGTCAACGCAGTTGTCCCACTTTTTTCGTCCACAGAACCTTGAATTTTTACAATCAGCAACCCTGTATCCCATCCTAACGGAACGTCTTTGTTCACTAAGTCGCCAATTGTGATCGTATCATCGCTTACCTGCATGCAGGCACGGTCAAATTTTGGCCCAAGGTGACGAGTGACCATGAACCACGCCATATTGCTGGATGACAGCCTCGAGCAAGTCAGTGCCGGGTTTCTGTGCAGCTATCAGTTGGCTACTGTACATAGGTCTATACTATCAGTAGAGCAAAGTGAAAATCTGCGCGAGGCTGTTGGTACAGATTGGCGGATTGTCAGAAACCGCGCGTCATGCATGTCATGACATCGATCCGACGGTAAATCATACAAACATAACAAAATAGGCCTATTTTTGAAAAATGTATTTTCGATCTCGGCCTCCTGAGCGGCGGGCGGGATAAAAATAAAAATAAATTTTTATTTTTTTCCCATTTTGTGGAGTTTTTGGAGCGGCGGGCTCGCGAAAATCCCGAAAAATAAAATTTTATTTTTTTTTCATTTTCCTATTTTCACCTAGCGGCGGGCCCGCGAAACAAGGAATAAAAAAAGCGTGGCCTAATCAGTCAAAAAGCCCATTCGGCAGAGAATCATGGAAGAATCCTCCATGAGAGGATTTTCCAATGAAATTCACGATGAGAAAACATGCAGCAATTGTCATTGCACTCCACCTCAGATTAACTTGCATTTGGTACGAACTGATTGCGTATGCTCTGGTGCATTATATAAAACTAAATTTTTAGCTCACTGGGGTGAGCTATTACAACGGTGATGCGTCCGTCGTCCGTCGTCGTCCGTTAGCAGGGCACGTTTCGTAACCGCTGGAGCTATTGATCTGAAACTTGGTACATATATACCCCTAGGTCAGATGACCCACGACACCAAGTTTCGGTTCCATCCGACTCTCAGTTTGGCCACCAGGTGGCGGAAACCAAAAACACAAAAAGTGCAATAACTCCTGAACTAATGACTAGATCATCTCCAAATTTTTATCAGAGGTGTAGCTAATAAGGATACATAACATATATTACGGGTTTTTGATTTGACCTACTTTTCAAGGTCACAGAGGTCAAAGTTCGACAAAAGGGACGAACCTGCCACAGTTTGTCATTATTTCACCGAGCGACTTCATATCTTGCATAAACATGCATTGGAGGGGTACCTTAAAAAATACCAAGTTTCGGCCCGATTGGACATCCAGTATGGCCACCAGGTGGCGTAACCTGAAAATCAAGTAAGTGCTATTACTCGGGAATGGCTTGACGCAGAGCGCTCAAATTTGATATTTACCTCCATCTAGATGATATTTACATGGGTGTCAAATTTCGGCCTGATTTAACTTCAAACATGGCCACCAGGTGGCGTAACCCAAAAATCATCAAAGTGCTGTAACTCAGGAACGCCTTAACCCAAAGTGCTCCAATGTGCTATGTGGCCCCTGCAGATGACCTTTATGTCCATGTGAAGTTTCGGCCCGATCGGACATCCAATATGGCCGCCAGGTGGCGTAACCCGAAAATCATCAAAGTGCTGTAACTCAGGAACAACTTGGCCTAAAGCACTCCAATGTGCTACATGTATGTGGGCCCCCTGCAGATGACCTTTATGTGCATGTGAAGTTCCAGCCCAATCGGACATCCAATGTGGCCGCCAGGTGGCATAACCCAAAAATCATCAAAGTCCTACCTGGGAATGACTTGACCCAGATTGCTCATATGATATGTACCTCCCTCTATCATTAGACTATTACATCCAACCCAGTGAGCACATGGTCCATGGACCGTTTCATTATGGTTATGGTATTTAGTTCCCCCACAATCACGTTTTTTGTAACTGTTGCGTTTTTTCTGGGACACCCTGTAGTGCATGTTTATGTAAAGAGCAAAAAAAATGCGTGGATCAAGTCTTGTTTGTGTGCACGTGCACATTATGGTTCCCGATCACAAAGTCCGGAACCATTGTTTTTGGTCATGGTGTCTGCGTGTGTGTGTAGCCGTCTGCCACGCCTTAATATATCATCTCCTTGAACAGCTACAGCGCTTTGGAAACAAATCCTACCCCCAGGTTTCTCAACCTGGGCAATCCAGTGAGTTAATCATCAGGGGCCATCTATACTATAATGCGCGTTGTGGCCGCGAAAAAGGAGGTGGATTTTGTTTCAAGCTGTGGTCTCAGAAATGCGTTGAATGTTGGAAACCAATGACTTAGTAGGTGTGGATCATATTGTAAATTCCCCTCGACCGATTCTTTTTTGAAATTTTACCCCGTTTTTGGTAAAAAATGCCTTTTTGTGCCACAATCTGAACACAGGAGAGTTCCACACAGCTACTTGATAGTGTAGCCCCCTAGCGGCGATGAGACCAACTACGTACGTCCGTGCCAACTGGAGTTGATCGCATGGAACACAAGTGTATAGTGTAGCAATGTGTACATGTGTACATTTGGGAATGTTTACTTATTATTTGGGGAGTATTTTTAACCTACTTTTAGGCCAGAAAGTGATGCGGGCTTGGCACTAATCGAGCGGCGCATTCGCCATCATCTTTTTTTTTATTGCACTCTAAACCATGACACCAATTCCGTGTGAGCCGCGGAACACCCTACACCAGCTGTCTTCGGCCATCGTCTCATCGCCACATCATTACATTGCATGGGCAGTATCAGGATACTTTCCTTTCGGACAATTGCCCATGATTTCTGCCCCCCCCCCCCCATTTATCTGCCCTAGGACCTCGCATGTTCCCTTCGAAGATTTTCTGCTGAAAAATCGCTTAGCCATACCTACCAGGATTTCTACGGCAGTAGCCTA
>NMRB01001444.1:149730-168917 GCA_002633025.1 Notospermus geniculatus
GCACCGGGCGCCGTACGATTTTCCCCACCCAGCGGCTTGCTGTGGATTTTTGAGACTGAAACTCAGATCTAAGCTGAATTATGCCGAAATCGCCTCAATGGATAAGCGGAAATTAAACTAGATCAAACTGGGCACCGTAGAAATTGGCCAAAATGTCTGTTTTTACTCGCCGTACGGTCGCCGTACGGGCCCCGGAGTGGATATGTGACCTAGGCTTCAAAAAGCAAACTGCAGGATAATTCATTCCGATTCGGTCCGATCCGGTGTTCTTACGAACCGACATTTTAAATAGGCCTCTCTCCTGGCACTCCAAAAAGTTGGATATTATGTCGTCAGCGTTGGCTTCTATCACCGGGACCATCTATATTCTATGTCACCTGTAACCTAAAGCTTAACGTTTAGCTGACACGTGGTAAGCGGAATGCGGATCGCGGAAACGGAATGCGATATACGGAACGCGGTAAATATTCCGCGTGTTCCATTTATCTGCACGCGGTATCACTTCTGTTTTTGTAAGCATTGCGCAGGTTTGGTCCGTCCCTGTCCAATCACGGTGCTCCACAGGGCGCGGATTTTTATTCGCCGCGCGGAAAAATCACTACACCAAGTGATCGGTCTTTCCGCTTACCGCCTATCCGCGTTCCGCAAACCGCTTAAAGCTGGATTTAGCTGCACGCGGTATGCGGATTGCGGAACGCGGTAAGCGGAAAGTTCAATGCATTTCGCATACAACAAATTGCTTCCGCCGGGGATTCCGCGGCCCTATACCGCATTCCGCGTGTCAGCTAAGTGCAGCTTTACGCGTGCAGATAAATGGATGAGGGGAAATGGCTAGGAGCAAACAAATGTCTATTGCGCGTTCCCTTTTCCGCGATCCGCATTCCGCTTACCGCGTGTCAGCTAAACGCAGCTTTAAGCTTCGCGAGTGAAGTCTCGCCACAGCCGTCCATGCATTCATGCGATAAATCCATCGTCAGTAGTGCTGGCACTGACCTGATTCATCTTTTCGACAGTCTACGGCACCTTGGATTTCTAACGGATATTTCGTGCGTGCCCACATCTGGTAGGCAAGTCACCACATGTCAGCGACGTGATTGGTCACCAGACCCGAACTTGCCTACCAGGTAAGTGCGCACGCACGGAATCGACGTCAAAATCCAAGATGGCCGAGGCCCCGGCGCCGAAACGACGAAAAGGGACGAAACAGTTACGGTACCTTTACGGTATAGGACCGGGATTCGGTGTGCTGCCCTGTATCGTACCTAGGATTCCCAAAGAATACTAAACAATGCCGTGGCTTTTTGGCCCTGCTGCAAACAGACTAGGCCTACACTGAAAAAAAAATCCTAATCATGTCGAGTACTTTCGGGGTACTCGTTTTGTCCGTGAGATGAGTAGAAAGGTACTCATATTGAGTAGAGAGGTACTTATAGCGAGTAGAAAGATACTCATAGCGAGTAGCAAGGAACTCCAAATGCAGCTTCTTGGCCCGATGAGCCCGCCGATGAGTACCCAATTAGTACCCAATTAGTACCTTTCTACTCATCTCACGAACAAAATGACTGATGAGTAGCCCAAAGTACTCAACATGAGCCGAAATTTTTTTTCAGTGTACATATAATGTGTTAGGCTACAGGAAAGGCGGTAAAAAGCATAAAAATGCATTCTAGTCAAGTAAATGGTGCAATCCAATTCACAACCGGGAGTGTCTTTAATTAATAGTAGGCAGGTCCGTAGCTAGCATAGGGACGGGGGCAAATGCCCCCCCCCCCCCAGGCAAATTGTGCACAATTTTTTTTGTTCAGCAAAATTAAATGGGATAAAACCTCAAATCGCATCTCAGAGCTTCTAATTTCAAATATTAGGGGGAGGTCCCTCATATACACCCCTCAAAACCGGCCGCTTCGGTGCCGGGAGGCGAAGCCCACGCCCCTCATCTGCTTAAAATGCCCCCTGGCGAAAAAAATCTAGCTACGGCCCTGGTCGGATGGACTGAACTTGGCGTGGAGAGTCCAAACAAATTTAAGACGTGTGGGCCGCTACTGTATGGGCGAGTGTGAACAGTAATACAGTGTGTGCACATATACACGTCGTTCTACTCCATGACACTCGTGCGCCGCATATAGGCCAATGTGTAGTATGTCTTTGTTCCCAGGTTACTCCCGTCATCCCTTCGCCTCATTTCGCAGTTAGGGCCCGCCACGAGAAATGCCTCGCATGTATTGGTTCTCCAGCATCTTCGAGCGCATTCGAGTAGGCTTTGTACACCTCTAGGAGTCTCCACATTTCCTCCAAGTTCACCATCCGTCATCTCGGTGTACCTGATGGAAGCATCTGAAAGTAACATTCTTGGATGAGGATGCTGAAGAAGACGATACTGGTCCATTGGTACTTTGCCCAATCCCACCGGCACGATTTAAGCCTCACTGTATTGAATTCAGAAAGTGCTTACGTCCTCCGACGTTAGTGTAGTGTAAAATGTACTATACTCTATCTGAATGCATTAGAGCTCTGCCTGCAGTTTTTTCGTTGTGTGCTGAAAATTAGGTCTTGATTCTTCGAAGTACGTATCAGGCAAGCATTTTGGGGACCATCACGAGGCTGAGACCTCTACCTGCACAGTCCTAACACTTTGAAAATGTTGTAAAATTCAATACTGTGAGGCTTTAAACCACTACAAACCATACATTTTTGTGAAGTACACTTTTGNGATTTATGTTTCTTCCAGCATCAATGAAATACTTGAACTAATTACCTCAACCCACTTTCAACAGTGCGAGTGTACTCTGGCGACCTGACTAGACAGTGCAAAGTTCTCTACTGACAATTCAGTAGACCGCCGTTTGTAGCTGTGTTGGCAATCTACCAAGTTATGAGTAGATCGTCCGATTTGGGTAAGGGGCCGTATGCATAAAACATCTTAAGTGTAAAATTCCCCTTATCTTTTGTTTGGAACAATAGCTTAAGGGAAATTTTACACTTAAGATGTTTTATGCATACGGCCCCTTATGTTAGCATGTCTAATTCAAATTCTATTTCAAAAGTCTGTTGACTTGACCAATCAGAAGGAGGTATCGATTGGTGCGAGGTTGACCTACAATACCATTCCTTCGCACTGCCGGTGTAACGTTTTTCCGTGTGGCCGTTTTTCAGTGTGACTCGCTGTTTCTCTGTGTGTCGCCCATTGTCAACTCGCCGCTTATTCCGTCAGTCTGTTGTATTTTCAAGGCTACAACTACAACGGATTCCGCTGTGGTTTGCGGCGCCGGAGCAGTTTTCACAGGGGTTTGGATAATCATGGCGTGTTAATTATCCCAATACCTGTGAAAACCGCTGTGGCGCCGCAAACCGCAGCGGAATCCCGTGCTCTGGAAACGGGCCTTTATGATGAACACTGCACAATATCAATGTCAAGAATGCCTACCGATGCCTGTACTTTCAAGCCGCAGATGCTTATGCTTCTCTCCACCACCAAGTTGTACGAATTTCGACTGATCCATGAGGACGTACTCCGTCACTTTGTTTCTCAAAACAACCTGGATTATGTAAACGGAAATGAAGATCAACTGTTGTCATCTGCTCTTAAAGGACCACAGTATTGCTTCCCAATCCTGCGTTACACCTACCCGCGTTAAGGGGGAGACCTCTATTAACGACTTGGTAAACTAACGCATGCACTAGTCTCGCGCAGCCAGCCGTTTCGTTCCGCAGTACTGCTACACAAACTTGTTCGATCCCCAGCGGCTGGGTGACCGAGACTGTAATCATACATTCTCCAACACTGGGGCGAAAGGCTTAACTACAGTATTGGAGCATGGTGCCGGTGGCGCCGGCTGTCGACAGAAAGATGCAATACAGTGGTCCTTTAAAGGGCCTCTGCACTCTAAAAACTAAAGAGTTAAAGGAACTCCTAAAGAGTTAAAGGAACTCCTAAAGAGCCTGTACAGTGAGTGCTCTTTAAAGAGCACTCACTGTACAGGCTCTTTAGGAGTTCCTTTAACTCTTTAGGAGTAAAGAGCACTCACTGTACAGGCTCTTTAGGAGTTCCTTTAACTCTTTAGGAGTTCCTTTAACTCTTTAGGTTTTAGAGTCTGGAGGCAGCTTGCTATTGGGCTACTAACAGTACTGCGACCGTACAACAGGTGGCGCTAGTAACCATGAACTCATGAATTGTGGATCAAATTTTGACATTCATGAAATTTTACTTCAAAAATGATGCCCAAGTTGGATCCTCATGCCATCAATTCTCTGTTAGTAATCATATCAATATGCACTAAAAAGCTGCCTCTAGAGGCCCTTTAAAGCAAGGATCTGCCATTGATTTTCAAGCTGATTTTGCCTTGCAACTTGCTTTGCAATTGGGTTGCGTTGCAACTGGGCACTCGATCGCCGTCGGTGGTGGACTCGCTAGACGTGATTTCCACCAATGGCGAAGATGTGGTCGATTTCAGTCGGCAGTCGGTCGGCGACTGGTATCAGTTCCTTGCGATCGTATTCAACCGCAGGTAGCAGGTTGCAAAGCAAGTCGCAACGCAGAAAATCAGCAGTGGATTCCTCGCTTTAGTAATGCTGGCTGCAAGTATGCACACGTTTCTTTCAGTTATGCAGGGCACTTGGAATCTGTCCTCCACTTCACTTGGCTGTCGTTAGGCTACGTTTTCTGATTTTCTAGATCAAATTGAATTTGTTGTGGCAAGAACGCTTTGAGTTGCCTGCCCTTACCCTTGTAACCTCCGCTGCATCGTCGCCAGGTGACGCGATGACAAACTGTATCAGCCTCCCAATGTTATTTCCAGTGCAGTAGAATGGTACGTTCAGTTCACTGAAGTCAATAAACAACAAACAGAGTCATTCAACTCTTTTCTTCGATCCTCCTGCACGTAAACGCAGGAATGCTAACGGCGTGTGATTATCATGTGGGTAAACTCTGCCGATTAAGCAGCGTACAAGGTAGGAAAACAATGGTTTTCTAGGCCCTTAACCTGAATAACTATGAATTTACACGCGTGTTGACATAATCGCGCTTCGTAAATACGGCCCGGCATGTTTTATACGTACGCTCCATTATCCTTGATGGGGTCTTCACTAAAGCGGGTCCAATCACAGATCGGCTGTCTGCTTCCAACACCTAGCCCATGCAGCGTGTTGTTTGTGCCCGACGTGTCGCTGGGGTAAAAGTTCATTGTCAGGGACCATTCGGAACCTACATGTAGAAATACGCTATAGGTAAAAGACTGAAGTGGACGTACGGCTACTTAAAGCGAATGGCTCGCGGGGTTTGTTTACATTTAAAAGTTAAAAAGTTTAAAAAGTTAAAAAGTTAAAAGTTAAAGTTTTGGGTTTATAGTCCGATATAAACAACGGTAGATGTGTCATCCGACTTCACACTTTAACCCCAGTCTATCCTGAAACCTTTCAGTAGAACTCAGATGAGCTGCTCATTCAGCGCATACAATCTGAGCATTTCCGACCGGTACCGGTACCGATACCGGTACCCATTTGCACATGCGCAGCAACTTGCATTTCCCCACAGGCCTACGCAAAACATGAACTATGATTTAAAACAATGGCGGCCTCTTTAGGCGCGATTTATCTTGCAGACATCGTTTGGGGAGGGGGGTCAGGATTTGATCGTGTCAGTATTATTTTGGCCGGATATTATTTACAGCACTGATTGTAGGGATGATAGAATTTTCCGAAGTTGACCAGCTGGCCGGCTGGCTCATATAGTAGAGCGTGGGGCCATGAATCCGGAGCGCCGGGTTCGATCCCTCGCGGTTGCATTTTTTACGTGTCTTTTTCTTTGTTTTTTGTCTTTTTTTTGTGAAAAATTCTAAGTTCATTTTCCGTGCACATCCCTCGGGGAGATGGTGTGGAGATTTAACAACTCGCATGAATCATTAGACGAATTTGAATGTTAATTAGACGTTCATTTTGGTGTTGGGGGAGGTCAAACTGTGAAGTGACGTCGTAGGGCCTATATGGGCCAATTCCTTTGGAAGTGTAACAAAGTAAGCCTACACTCAGATAGGCATATTTCATGGTACATTCACCTTGATCTGCCAATCTTCAGCATAAAGATCATGCTGGTACGGCACTGCCGTGATAGCGGGAGAGTCCCTGCCGTATCTCTAGCCCATATCTGTGAAGATACGGCAGAAAACTGCGCAGGCGCAGCGCGGGAATAAAAGAGGATCTTTACGCATGCGCAATTCTTCTGCCGTATCAATAGCCAATGATTGTTCGGATACGGCACTGCCGTATTATAATACGGCAGTAAACTGAGCATGCGCAGTGTAATAACAAGACTGCCGTATCACTAGAATTTATATTTTGGTGTACGGCTGCCGTACCTGTAGCCAGGGCCTTATAGTATTCACCTGGGTGGAGAGAGGCCAGTATGGCAAAGAGACCTGCCCAAAGTCTCACGCCAGCAGCGGGATTCGAACCCGGGATCCTCTGACCGCTAGTCGGAGGCCCGAACCACTACACCACCGTGGCTCCGTGGCTCCATTTTTGGTGGTACCTTCCATAGAGAGTGAACCTAGCCTCCAGGCAAAGCCGTGCTCCAGCCATATTCAACACCTGTGCAAATATGCGAACGAAAACACTGGGTACGAGGTTCCATTAAAAATTTGTTAAAATGGGTTAATGACGTTTTCAAATTCAGTCGGTCAAGATGCACATTTTGTACTATTCCCATTGATTTTGAAGCGGCAGATTTTGCAGAATACGCCTCCGAAGTTTGGCTGTCTAATGCACTTCCCATTAAACTAAAATCCTTCCTTTGCCTTTTTCTGAAAATGGTGCTTGATATCGAGGACCAACTGTCATGGCGAGCCATTCGCTTTAATGAACGTTAAGACTACGTTCAGCTTGTAACCTGGAATGTGATTGGTTACCCCGTCCTTTTCCTACCAGAGTGGCGCTGCGGTCGGGCTTTAGGCTTTAGGCTTTAGGACAAGCCTCTGTATGAATATTGGTTCACAAGGTGACCCTTATTTTCAACACTCTCTGGCTTTAAATTTCAAATATCTGATTCGAAATCGAAATCATATCATCCTATGACCAATTCTAAAAACTGCAGTGAAGAAAGTTTTCGAAAATCTCACTTCGATTTTGTGAAATTGCAAAATATCATTTCAATTTTCACATTTGATACTTCGATAATTTCAAGAATTTTGAAAGAAATCGAATGCCATCCGGCTCACATAATCAAATGAAAAAGATTCGAACGTAATTTTCTGACTTGTTGAATTATATGAGATAGTAATTTCAATAAATGGCAAAAAATGAAGAAAAAGGCATCAAAATCACCAGTTTTTAAAAAATTATGCCGCAAAAACGAAGTGGTATATTGATGCCAGTATTTCTTCACAAAGTTTCCATGATAAGGTAGTATGATATGAAATCAATTTCGAATCAAATATTTGAATTTTTCAAAAGTTAGGTTTTTCATGATATTTTGAAATTGTGATATCTTTGTGATATTTTGCCAAAAACTTTCAATCTGTGTACATTTCGACTAAAAGTCATTAAATGAGGCCAAAGACGTGCAAGTGCAACTGATAGGTATTTTCTAAATATTTTTCTCATAATTTTTCATGGGCTATGAATAAATTTGAGGACGACTGTATGTCCAACCACGTGAGGACATGGTCCATGGACCATTTCATTTCAGTTGCGTGTTGTGTGATCATCCATTAAAAATGTGTTTTGCTTGGCGTTATCAATGGGCCGGGGGATATTGAATATTGCTTTTGGCCATTTGGAGTTTGATGAGCATGTAATGTACAGGAAGACAGAAAAAGAGGAAGCTCATCAGCTTGTACTGGAAGTAGAAACAAATGCGTGCTGTATGGGGTAAACAAGTGGTCGACTGGGATGTCTTTTAACTCTGAAGTGGCGTCATCGAAAAATACTCGAAGAACTTGTCCTCATAGTTGAAGAGACATTTTATCAAGTCGAGATATTCTCCATGTCTTTCTCTGTAACCATTCATGGACCCTATACTCGTGACTCCTCGTCCTCTTCCTACGCCTTTGGTAGACATACAAAAAACTTATCTGTGTCCGAGCATGGAGGTAGTATTGAGAAGGAGCGAACACGGACCCCACATCAAACAGTACAATCATCGTTCCGCTGTTTGCTAAAGTGATTAGGGGGACAATAGGCTAATAACGCCGCACGATGGTCGGAAAAAGCCGATCTAATCTTCGGTAATTTCCGTGTGCAGTCAGCACTTCCCTTGTACAATGGTCAGAGTCCAAACAATAGAAGGGAACAATGGCAGTGGACGTTGCCTACGCACGAAAACTGAAAAATTCATCGTTTTCATCGCGTCAAAAACAGCACCTCGCAGCATCTCGCACTGAAACGACCACCCGTATATGTTACCTGAACTAATCATCTTTTAAACTATCATAACGCAATCCTCTTCAAACTTTTCAGATGCGAAGAATCTCATTATCATTATCATTATCATGTTTACCTTAAAACGTAGATATCTTTATTGGAAATTGGTCTTTTTCGATGATTTTTTCACTAAAATACAGCGGAGAGTTTACCAAATTGAGTTGTCTTCGAAATAGCCGGTTATCTAATTCCCAACGTGGAGAAAAACGCAAGAATATGATTGGGTCGACGCGATATCAATTATAGATGGCGCTGCACTTTGAGAGTTGCGCGGAATTCATGATTGCCTTCAAGGAGCTCAGCGTGCGTACCGGACAATAGGCGGGAACAAAGGCAAACAATGGGGGCGTGGAATTGTGGTCACAGTGATTAGGGCCGTGCTCGCTCCTTCTCAATACTACCTCCATGGTCCGAGCCACTATTGTGTTTACTTTCTACACTCTAAAATTTTGTTCGTCGTACTGACAAGCTGGAACTCGTTCTCAGCCATATGCTTAAATTGACCACAGGGACTTGAGGCGTGCACGGCAGGGGTGGTGGGTGTTTCGAGGTCTAAAAGCACCCCCACGGACAGTGCCCTGCCCCCCGAGGGGCACACCCCAGAAATATGTTCAGTCCCAAACTGGTCATTTCTATTCATTTCAACCTCTATAATCAGGACACTTCTCAATTAAGGACAGCATTTGTCAGTCCCGAAGGTGTCCTTAATAGAGAGGTTCCACTGTATATATAATAACAAGGGACCTACATGTAAATCCAACTCTCAGGCAGATCGGTGTTTTTAACTTCAAACCTCGCTCACAAGAAAACCCTGACACTTATGAATGGGAAACACAGCTATTTCCACTCAGAAATTCCTCATCTTTCAGAAAAACACAACAGTTTCACCATCAAAGGACCCTAAAGGGCCGAAAATCCCCTTGTTTTCTCGCGAGACACCCCCAAAATCACCAACACGAAAACTTACTGGCAGGACAAAAAGTGAAATTTTCACACTGTTTATGGCTAGATCTCCGCAACCATTCAACCGATCGGGACATTCTATATACCAATGGATAGCTAAAAACATGCACTAAACCACTCACCTGGTGTCAAAAAGATTAATCCAAATATAAACAAGTTATCGATGAATTAATCCAATTTTCTTACAAGATTGGCAAGAAATTTTCACAGGAAGCGCCATACTGAGAGGGAAGTCGCACTGAATACTTCATTCGTTGCTGATTGGTCGAAATAAATTCATTTAAAATTGGACTTGAATGGGATTTTATTTCGACCAATCAGCAACGAATGAAGTATTCAGTGCGACTTTCCTGTCAGTATGGCGCTTCCTGTGAAAATTTCTTGCCAATCTTGTAAGAAAATTGGATTAGTTCATCGATAACTTGTTTATATTTGGATTAATCTTTTTGACACCAGGTGAGTGGTTTAGTGCATGTTTTTAGCTATCCATTGGTATATAGAATGTCCCGATCGGTTGAATGGTTGCGGAGATCTAGCCATAAACAGTGTGAAAATTTCACTTTTTGTCCTGCCAGTAGTTTTCGTGTTGGTGATTTTGGGGGTGTCTCGCGAGAAAACAAGGGGATTTTCGGCCCTTTAGGGTCCTTTGATGGTGAAACTGTTGTGTTTTTCTGAAAGATGAGGAATTTCTGAGTGGAAATAGCTGTGTTTCCCGTTCATACGTGTCAGGGTTTTCTTGTGAGCGAGGTTTGAAGTTAAAAACACCGATCTGCCTGAGAGTTGGATTTACATGTAGATCCCTTTTTATTATATATACATATTTCTGGGGTGTGCCCCTCGGGGGGCAGGGCACTGTCCGTGGGGGTGCTTTTAGACCTCGGAAACACCCACCACCCCTGCCGTGCACGCCTCAAGTCCCTGTGAAATTGACAGGGTCTATCTTGTCAGATGACAAGTTTTCGACTTGTCATCCTCGGAAAAGAGACATCATTGAAACAAATACATCTTGTCATTCAGGCTAAACAAAAATTTAAAATTATGCGCCAAGAGACTGTTATACGGTAGTTACAAGTTCTAAAAACAGGTACATATGACAGAAAAACCCTACCTAATTTCAGAGCCTACGACGGGATTCGAACCTACGACCTATGAGACATACAAACTACTACACTGTTAGAAATTATTAATTTTACAGTAGTAATTTTGCAGTAATTTTACAGAAATTGCCTGCAGCAGAGTCCCCAGCACTTTCTGTAAATTTACATAATTTTTTTATGGTATGATTCATGTTTTCCTGTATTGGTTGGACTCCATTGGACATCCCATTATGATGCCTTCTGAGGGCAATATGAAACTATAATTTGGTCAGCCTCAAGTCAAGTCTCTGTTAACATTTATTTAATCTGTAGGCCTACAGATCAAGTCTGTAATTTTACAGATCCGTGCTGGGGACTCTGCTGCACAGATTTTCTGTAAAATCTTCTGTTATTTCTAACAGTGTAGACATAACCCCTAAACCCACGCGGCTAATTATATATGAGGCAACGATGGTAACAGCATTCTTAGGGTTTGAAATTGAGCGGTGGACGTGAGGGAAGCGCATGCGCAATAATTTCCTGCCACCTGCAACTTATCGTCATAACTACACTGTAAAAACCAATGGGCTCGAGAGACCAATGATTTTGTCCACTACCTGGACACGTGGGTTTGAGATGAGAATGGGTCCATGGTACCCAGAATATTTGTTCTTCGAGCCTGAAACGAGGAGGTCCTTAGGTTCCAGTAACCCATAATGACCAGTTTCACAGGTCACTTTGGCCCATCTACTATTGCTGCTCATGGGTGCCAACACCCCACGGTAGCATTCGTAGATGGGCCAAAGTGACCTATGAAACTCTCATTATGGGTTACTGGAACCTAAGGACCTCCTCGTTTCAGGCTCGAAGAACAAATATTCTGGGCACCATGGACCCATTCTCCATTGAACCCATTTCAAACCCATGTGTCCAGGTAGTGGACAAAATCATGGGTCTCTCGAGCCCATTCGTTTTTACAGTGTAGAGATCTTGTCAACTGGACAAACTGAACTCGTCACAGAGATGTGCGACTCGCCATGACAAGTAAATCGTCTCATGAATGACGTAACTCGTCAGACTGACTAAAGCATCTCCAAACTCGTCCCCAGTGGGTTTACCACTGGAAAGGCTGACGACTTCAGGAATACTGCGCATGCGCGATATACTAATTTTGGGGCGACTCACACCGAAGCTGGAACCCGCGGTTTGATGTTCCCAACTAAACTATTCGTTTGAAACTGCTCTAACTCAAACAACTTCGTGTTTTGAGTGTATTATATGGCTTTTTAGGCATATATGATCTTTTTAAGTCATCGAAGAACGAAATATTGTGGGAAACAAACATTTTGGCACGCTGCCAGCGGTTGTCCAGAAATTTTGGACAAGTCGCCAGCCCTTTCCAGAGATATCCTCGGATGAGGTAGATCTGGGTACGAGATTGAAGCATCTCGTCAATATTCGCAGACAAGTTGCGGTGACAAGAAATTTTTAAGAGTGCATGATGTTTATAATGTGCTAAAGGGAGAGTCTTCCCTGACGACTGATATCAAGACCCCCCCCCCCCCCGTTCGGCAACTCTTGGATCCGCCACTGCTGCGCATGTGTACATCAAGAATTAAACAGATGGTAAAATTCGTAACAACAGATACATTAAGAACATCTTACCTCCTTTGATTTTCCCCATCACTAGGCACAAAATTAACAGTTGAAAATGTTCCAGCGATTTCATCTCTGCGCCTGGTCAATACCTTGTGCACTGCTACATGTAGAGTGATCTGCGACGTTGCTGTTAGTGTCACTGTGACAAAGTCAGGTTCTCCCAACTCTCCCAACAGCGACTCTCCAAAGGTTACCGAAGATTGCCGACAATGCACGGAGGTTGTTTTTTTCCACAACACTGTGTCATGCACTGGGAACAATCAAGACCTGCAGCAGCCTGTTTCAGAAGCGACTTGTTTTCAATCCATTTTCCATTTAGTTAAAGCGCCTCTGTACGCTTTACGTTTTCCATCTGGCGGGCGACGTTACCTTCACCTTTAGGCAACCTCGTTTATTGCTTTGCAGACGCGATCAATGTACATCGTATACCACAGCTAATTCATGGTGGCGAGGTTGTGACTTGTGTCAATGCATATCTATACTTGAATATCTAAGTTAGGCATTGAGACTGTTGTTAAATATAAAAGAAGGGAGTGACTATTCGGCGAGCCCAGCTCTCTGTGCAGTCACTTCGTTTCAGCTTGGACAGCGCGCCCGAGTAATTAGTTATGCACCGCAGCGACCAATGAAAATCGAGATTACAAAACAGCAAAATGGCGGATTCGAATGATCGCCCTTCCACTTCGATCAAACATCGGTGAAAAAAGAGCTGGGGCCTCCGGTTTATGCCAGTTTTTGGCCTAGTTTTGTTGATTTTAAAAGAAACATGAATATTGGAGTTGTTATTTGACAAGCAAAATGCTTTCCAAACACAGAAATTGGTCTTAGATGGCAAGCAAACAACGAATAGTCATAACCACCGCTCAAGATCGGGCAATGAAACCGCGCCGCTACCAGCTGTCTCGGTAGCTCAGTGGCTAGAGCGTGTGGCTAGTAAACGTGAGGTCCCCAGTTCGACTCCCGCCTGGGGCAACTTTTTTTCACCACTTTTCCTGTCTCCTTTTTTTCTCTTGGCCTTTTCTTTTTTTCTGTAAATACAGTGGAACCTCGGTTGGGGACCACCTCGGTAACGGGACCACCTCACCTAAGTGGACCACTTGCTCCAGTCCCTTGGGTGGTCCCCTTACCGAGGTTCCACTGTACTCTAAATCCACGAAACAAATATGTAATCTGCTGAAATATGGACTTTCATAATTTAGAAATTATTCGTACATGTAGCATCATTTTTAATAGTGTTAGCAGAGAGAGCCACTCGCCAACACCTCCTCATGAATAATTAATGAGGACCATCAGCTCGCTGAGCAAGGCTGAATTTGTTCACTGCACATCCATCCGGCTCGCTGTGCAACTGCGCAACACAAATCTGCTCAAAGAGCGGCTCGCCATCTAAGAACATGACGGATCGTTGCACAGAGAGCGGCTCGCCAAATAACACCAGCCATAAAAGAATGAGTGTACCTTAGGTGATGAAGAGTTAGTCACGCTATGACAGCGCGTTCAACTTCTCAAGTGATGAAAAGTATGGCAGCCATTTTTGTCAGATAAAGTTTCGACATAGTATCATTCCAGCCACGGTGTTACCACTGTCAAGCCTAGGCCTATACAATGTACTTTTTTTATTCAGCCAAAGCCCTGGGGTAATGCAAACATGTCAGCTTTAAGAAATAAACGATAAAGTCAGCGATTTGACAATGACGTCACACTCCATTCGTAAACCTGAAATTCGAATGCCATGTGATGACGTCATCCTACGCTACGTTTATCGTTCAATTTTTAGTTCATTTCGATTTGACAGCATTCCTGTGGATGGGGATTTGGCCTAGTGGTAAAGGCGTGCTGCCCGAGAGTGCTGGCGATTGATGCCTCATGCGAGGGTCCGTGGGTTCGAATCTGGTAGGAAGCAATGTCTTTCACCTAAGAAACCCTATTTCTATTTCATATTCTTTACTTGTATCTCCTTTAATGTGACCCCTCGCATAACATAAAACTGTTTGGGTTCGGAGATTGTTTGGACTACTCGCAGGGTACTGATGGACGTCTCACTTAAAGGAGCTGGACGTCCAAGTTGTAAACACTCACTCACTGGTTTTCTATCCACGTGACGCCTGCGGTGCTGCCACCTATTGTCGGTGATATGTACTGACGTGAATATCGTGAGTGAGTTGCATCGGACCGGGAACCAGTCTAACGATCACGGGGCGCTACTGGTGCTGCCACCTGCACGAAGGAATAAAACTAGTTTGCCGACCATGTTTGTAAACAAACCAGCTTGTTTACAACTTCGGCGTCTAAGTCCTTTAACATAGGCCATTGAACCGTCGTTTTTGAAGATGGGGATTTGGCCTAGTGGTTAAGGCGTGCTGTCCCTTAGTGCTGGCGATTGATGCCTCATGCGGGGGTCCGTGGGTTCGAATCTGGTAGGAAGCAATGTCTTTCACCTAAGAAACCCTATTTGTATTTCATATGTGGCGGCGGCATTGTTCCAGAAATTAATAACGCTTATGAATTTGGATTGTACGCATCATTCCGGGTATTTCGAGTTTACATCCGCTCGCCAGAAGTACACCAATCTTCTGTAAAGCTGCGTTTACCAGACATCCGGAATGCGGTATACGGGATGCGGAAGCGATATGTTGTATGTGAAAATGCATAGCATACCGCTTCCGCATTCCGGGTGTCCGGTAATGGCATCTTAAGTCTTCGTTCCAAGTTGACTTCCATCATTGTAAACTGTCAAAATTCACCTTTTGGAAACTGTAATCGCCAAACCAATATCATAATTAATAACGTGGAGTCCGTGCTTTTCTGCGTGACGATGAAAATAGAAATTACCGTTCTGTTGTTAAATAATTGATAAATCGCACCATCACTAATTGTCGTCAAGCGAAGGGGGCTATCTCCAGGCATCGATTGTCTTCACGCTGGCGCTTACAATCTCTGCAACGCCGGATTACTTACTCTCCTTCCGCAGCAAGAAAAATAGTGCCTATGAAAATATCAACAACTACTATCTTATCGTTTATTTCACAGTAACATTATGTTTTTGTAATTGTTGCAACATTTAAGAGTATGAAAGGTATAATTAAATTTTGTAAGTTTGTGCCTGAATAAAAATGCCAAAAATCCTGGCAAACAGAAAGTTGGTGATGCGGCCATTTGGTGGCAATGGTATCACCAGCGCAGCGGAAGTTGATACCGATTGTGCGCAGTATGCGAAGGGGGATGACCGCAGCCCAGACACTGATCGTCTGGTAAAATGAAAGTACCGGTACGTATTGGCGCACGGGCACGCAGAACACTGTCAGTAATGATTTGACGAAGTTTCCTGGCGGAAAAACAGTAAAATGACCATGCCTACGAAGAGAGTTCCGAAGGAGCGAAGGGTATCCATCGAACAGGAGGATATTGTCCCCGAGCAAAGCGAAAAACACCCGTCGCGTTGACGGGCGCTTGAAAGCAAACTTTTCAAGATATCCTCATACGAATGGATTATTATCCACCCCAGATATTGTTTACCAATCAGAACCACAGTATTCCATGAAAAAAATGTCTAGGTACAAGAATTTGGTCCAATTTGTAGCTCAATTTATTTGAATTTGCCGGACGGCAGCCATGTTTAAGTGGTATCCCTATTGGAATTTCACGACAGATGGCGCTCGTACATAGCAAGAACACCGGAGCAAGTACAACAACGCATTTCATTGGTGCTCGAAACAAAACGTAAACATGAACACGCATTTCATTGAATTATATTTTAGGTATTTCACAAATTGAACTCTGTAGTTGTTCCAAGACAATCAATCTATGAGACAATCAGAGTAACATGGATGTAAACGGCAACGGACAACTAAATCATACACCATACAGGTGCGGATCCGGGGGGCGTGCACCCGCCGCACCCCCCCCCCCNACCGTGAAATTTGGAACTTGGCCAAATTTCAATGTTCCTACAAGAGGGGGAGGGACATCTTTTTCCAACTCCTGGATGCGCCCCTGCTGTACATATCTAATAATGAATGCATGACTGCACGCACGCCATTATGCATCCAAATGTGTACATGGCGTGTGGAGTGGATTTGGCCGTGTTTGCTTGCAAACAGAGTTTACGAGAGAAAAAAAATGACAAAACTACTGTGTACATGTATGTTGCCTTGCACGCGTCGTTAGTGTAACGGTTTGACATCAGTTCGTTTGAAGTACACCAATCTTCTGTAAGTCTTCGTTCCAAGCTGACTTCCATCATTGTATTTCCTCAGTTGGCACCAATTAGAGTTCACCATGAAGAACGCCTCGCATGATTCACTTTCCTTACACATAATCGCACAGTGTAGCATATCTGCTACACTACTTGTGGGCTTGTCAACCAGTGCTCCCAGCTTACCATCTGTCTGTTCCTTAAAATTGGCGTAGGAGCCTGAAAATTATCAGCACCCATCAGTAACACAGAGAATGGGTCTTCGGGGCCATGGTCTTTATGGGCGAAGGGGCACGCCACTATTTTGAGTTTAGTTATGCACTGGCCCTTTGATGGCCAAAAACAATAGTGTGTCCAATTATCAAAACTTGTGAGTGCCTGATAGAAGCCCGAAACACAATGGTCCTAAAGCCATCATTCATCAAGGTTACTTCGCCATTTTATACTGCCTGGAACATTACAAGCCATTTGCTGCAGCACCAAAGGAAAAAGTAATTTTTGAAAGCGTATTCTACTGTGAAAGGAAAAAGGTCCCAGGAAAAACTGTCTAGGGAAAAGTCCAATTGTTGCATTAAGCCGTCATGGAACAAGAGGACACCTTTTACACGGGGACATTCTTCACTGTTACACTGACCGTCTACAGGTAAAGCACATACCTATACCTGTAGATGGAAAAGTGAAGGGGCTGTAAGACTTCCTTATGTCGACGTACCGCCCTTGATCCAAAAGGACGTATGTGGTCATGGAGTTCTTCAGCTTGACCTGGAAACGAAATAAGTAGGAGATTTTATGTTTTCAATAATAGGCCTACATGTAGGAACAAAACGAGGCTGATGCTGACACCGTGAGTATAACAAGAGCATTATTCAAACTCACACATTATTCTGGTGGTAAAGTGGGATAAAAACCGTTGTCTAAGAGATCAAATGAAAAAAACATGGCCGCAGTGGCCCGCTAAGTAGTCTCGCGCAGCCATACTCTGCCACGCTCGCATTAGTGGAAACTGCCCGCTAGGTCATGTGACGGAAGGGCGGGTCACAGTCTACCCGCCAAAGGTAATATATTTTCGAGGTGGTTTAAATTCACCGTTGTCAAAATACTTCGCATCCTGAGAATCTCATGTCATTTACGGTGACGTCGCACCCCTCCATCGGAAGCAAGCGCGAGGCGGGGAGCAGTTGTAAGGACCCTTTTGGTGCGACGATGAATACCTCGAGGAATGCAGAAGTGACCTTACTGTGATTAGACCTGCTCCATCTTCACCATTTGTTCTGATTGTAAAATATTTCACTCTGCCTATTTCTGTAGGACACGTCATCGTTTTACGTAGCACGCTGGAAAGTGAATGCGAACTTCGTTTTTTTGCAGGTTCCACCTCATATATTCTAGGCCCCTACTGTTTATTTGGAAGAAATTGCTGTCTAGTGTGTAGGCTAACATGATACATGTATTGTACGTACTACCCTCCACATGGAATTGCTGCATCGTTTAACAAGGTTTCCCTGCAATTGGTTCTGCTGCCAACGATTTTTCCGTACGCCTGATTCGTTGTACCCGAGTAGGGACCATTGTAAAATGCCAGTTTCACAGACCAGCTTTGAGTGGAACCTGAAAAAAGTGGCAATACCGGGCTCCTTTAAGGTGAAAGTGTTTAAACTGACCTTGAATGTTTCCTACGAAAACACACCAGATAATAAGACGCATTTCCACCTGTTCTATCGCCGCTACTTACTGCTGTAATGATGTCACCACTTCTACCCGCCACTCCGCTTGTTTAGCCTCCCCCATGTATTGTCCGAAATACAGTGTGTTTCATCAGTAATGTAAACATTCACTACGGAATTTCAGGAACTCTATCGCCGAATCAATATCACTGTTGATATTTAATTGCTTTAAATGCACGTGACGTAGGATGTTGTGAAATCGTTAGGTGTCATCGACTTCTGAAGATGGGTGATCCACAACTCATCCATTAGCTAGTGTCGTCTGCGAACGCATATTGACTGGCGAAATGCAGTGGTCACCCATTCTGCATAAAGCACCGTGTGAAATCGGCTAACCTTTTCCTACACTCTGCACCAAGCAGCCAGATTCCGTGTTCAACAACGCTTTCGGATTTTCTCGTGCGCCCAATCAGAAGCCTCGTTTCTTCGCCGTTCACGGAAGAAAAAATATCTGATGTCATTGCATCAAATTTTGGTTGGTCAACGTCATTACCGGGAACACGTCATGCACGTGGGTCGGTGCAAGCTTTGCCGCTGGTTGGCTTTGCTATTTTTGGGAGCGGGGAAATCCGTTGAACACGGAATGTGGTTTGCTTGAGTGAAGGTCAACAGGGGAGGAGAAGCCAAGTCTTCACCTGATCTCAGTGAAGATGTGGTCACCTGGCGAGAAACCCAGTGCAGAAAGTTTCATCTAGGACCCGGGCGGCAGTTTTGGCCCGCACATTGATTAACTGGTACATGTAGGAAAGTACATGTATTAACAAATTTGTCGATTTCATTTAGATTGGTACCGCGATCCTCCACTAGGTGGGTTTAGGAGGATCGGTATAGACTAGTACCTGATCTTCCCCACCTGCGCGCTGCAATCGGACGTGGCTTCGTTGTTAGGACCATTTTAGCTCACCCGTGAGCTTTTGTCGTGGTGCCGCGTCCGTCGTCCGTCGTAGCAGGGCACGTTTCGTAACCGCTGGAGCTATTGATCTGAAACTTGGTACATATATACCCCTAGGTCATATGAACTATGACACCAAGTTTTGGTCCGATTCGATTCTTGACTTGGCCTCCAGGTGGCCAAAACCCAAAACACAAAAAGTGCAATAACTCCTGAACTAATGACTGGATCACCTCCAAATTTTTATCATAGGTGTATCTAAT
>NMRB01001445.1:1374-22701 GCA_002633025.1 Notospermus geniculatus
CTGCAGTGACCTCAGAGTGGCCATAATGGACTGCGACCGCTGCTTCAGTTTTGGTCCGTGCGTGTACAGGAGTTTCTGTACCCACGTCAGGTAGAATTCTATGTGTGGCGATGACTCCATTTGCGTGGCAACAAAGCTTAGTAACTTATCAATATAGACATCTGGCAAGGATTGCCCGACAACTTCAACTGAAAGGAAAAACAGAGAAATCAAGGTCAAGTTGACAGGCCTATATCTTCTTTGTACTGGTATCTCAATGACCTGAAATCCACTTCGCTCTGATCCAACAGAAATATTCACTCCTATTACACTCACCATCTGACACAGGTATAGATTCCACTACCTCCTGTATCAATCTCTGTTCATTCAGCCTAAATGCCAGCATCAGAGCCGTGGAGTAACTGCCCTCTAACAGAGTCTTCTGTACGTTAGCAGGTGTGATGTCCATCTCGAGTTCAAATGGGTCAAACACTAGACTGTGATCAAGAGAGTAGATGAGGAGACCCTCTGTGGTGGTAGCGGCCCAAGCTCTACCTGAAAATAGTTAGAAGAGAATGAAGAGGCTGTCATTTTGGATCTACGCTGTAAGGAAAGAAACAATGGTGATTTGCCCATTGAGAGTTACGTCGCAGGAGAAAACTCTCAAGTGGCTCCCTAGAACCTTGTGAAGCAGTGCCCACTGTTACTTACCTGTAGGTGAGAACTGAACCCCTGACACCCTAACTTCAGGTTTCCAATGCCGTGAACTCATGTCTCCTTTTCGGACACCAGGCAGTGATATAGATTTCTCTTCAACTTCTGTCTCCACCAGGTCCAGGTTACCCCATTCAGTCATTTTCCGCCGGTCAAGATATTCCTGGAAAAATAGAAGATTTATAAACAACGAAGTCAACATATATTGCAGCCTATAAACCTGAACTTGTTTTTCTTCCCCATGGTAAGGATTGACTCTGTGACCCCTTGCACGGCAGGCAGCTACAATGACTATGACACTTCACCAAAACAGCTCCTCAGGATCAAGATCGAGGTTTTTCTAAATGAACTCTACACTGGAATTGCATAGGCACGATTTTGACCTTGGATTCCAGTACCCCTGACATACCTCTGTTCCATCAAAGGACAGATTCTTTGAGATCTCAAACTTCTTGATGAGGNGTGTGCACTGCGCAGTCGGCGCACGTCCCGTGCATGGCGCATGCACGGCTTGTAGAAGACGCTGTGTGTGTGACGTGAAGGTACGACGCGCCATCGGGGGGTAGCCCATGCGCAGCGTTCACGTGGCACGTGCACAGCAAGTGGACTTTAATTCTGGCCTGTACTGTATGGTATCTTGGAATGGTGAAGCCAGAAAGGTATCAAGAAACGAAATTTTGGCCATAAAATGAAAACCCCCTCCCCCCTAGATGAAAAAATTTCATCTTTTAGGCTTCAAATTTATTTTGAGAAGGTCCCTTACTTTCCAAAGGCTGACTTCTTGGCTGTGATCTTATCCGTATCCTTTCTGCTGTATCCCATATCGTGTCTGCCCTCAATTGTTCCAGATTGTGTGGTAGAACGGACATCCCAGAATGAGATCTGAGCATCCAACGTTGCTACGGCAAGTTCGTTGCCATCTGGTCTGAAGGCTACTGCCAACACTGGAAGCAGAACAATTCAATTCCAAAATGAGGAAGTAAGAAATGATAATGCTGGAGACTGAAATCCAACAGCAAAGCCTTCATTTTTTTAAAAAATGTTTGAACACAACAAATAAACCAGACTGGATTTATCCCTTAGTTGAGTTGAGATGGAATCGCCAATACCTACCATCTGAAAGGAATGTCTGTGTCTCCCGGGCACCTTTGTTTTCAAATATATCCCAAAGTTTCACAGACTTGTCCCATGATGCGCTGGCGAGGAGTGCTTGTGAGGAACTAAACACCAGGGAACTCACGGGCCCTTCGTGACCAGCCAAAACCTATATAATGTAGGAAAAGAACGAAAGATTTTATGACGGCAAGTGAAGTACTTATTTGGCACAATGCAAGCAAATTGCTGTACTGCCTGCTCACATAGTACAGACCACTACCTGTGAGCCTAATGTGACCCGGCACAACAAAATGAGTCGGAATGCGCACAGAAGAAGACCGAAGATGACACCAGACAACGATTACAGAAATCGCCAAAGTCAAATTTCACAATGGGCAGACAATCCTGAAATCAACAAACCGTTGGTATCACCTTGGACATGTTGGGTCTTCTTCTGTGCGCATTCCGACTCATTTTGTTGTGCCGGGTCACATATGCACATTACGAGACCAATGTACACGTACACAGTACACTGAACAGGGCGGATCCACAATTTCGGAAGAGGGGGCGCACTGTGCTAGAAACATTAAAATCTGCTGTGAATTTCAATGATTTGCTCCGAATTTCACGGTCAATTTTACTGATTTTTAGCCGAAAGGAGGGGGCGTGCGCCGGGTGTGTCCCCCCCTTGGATCCGCACCTGCTGAACTGCCTTTGACTGGCAGTGAAACCTTCACAAAAATATTTCAATTAAAAACATTACCAACCTCAAGAAGTCGCCCAGTCTGCATTGACCAGACAAATATCTCGAACACATCCATCCCTCCAGCGCATACAATATCGCCACTCTGGTCTAATGCCAAGCATGAAAACTGGGCAGGCCTTGGAGAAGTCGGCATGATTCTGATTCTTATCTTCGCTGAAGTATTGGGTCTTTATGGTTTGATCGTTGCTCTGATTCTCTCAACGAAATCTGGATAAACATTGGACTCAATTTAGACGTTATATAAATTAATAAAAAAAGTAATGAATTTGGAGCTGGTTTGGCCGTGATGTTGTGGATCATGATGTACATGGTGTACAGGAATGGAAACTATATCGATGTGGTCTCGTGACAGGAAGTTGTCATTTGGGTGGGGTAGTGGCAGTCATGGTGTCAATCAAATGCTAGGGGAGATTGTAACTTAGCAGAATATTTTGTATTCATGGCTCTGAAGGAACAGAAGTTTAACGGCAAAGAAATTTGGAAGTAGTCTCGGGATGTGGCAGATTTTGGTATTAACCCTTCTTCATGGCAATTCCATAGTAAGAGTAAGACGCCTCTTGCTGCTGTTTGATGTGTTGTTATTCAGATGACCTGGTGGTGTCACGAATATGTTAAGTCCAACTTACTTGAATACACTTTTAGCCTGATTTACCTGAACTTTAAATCGATATTTAAAAGGTTTGACCTGTTGACCTTCAATTCAAAACCCAATAATAAATCGATTGAGATATGTGTCAGTTTGGCAGATCTATGCTGCACACCTGATTTCAAAGAGCGAGTCGAGCTCATACTGTTTTATAACCCAGACCAGACAATGATATCATGGGCAGGTAAAGTCTGGCAACATCTATCTTCGGCCTAATGGAATGCGGAAGTCATGTAATGTGACAGAGCTTTGCGGTTTATAATCATGCCTGTCGATCACTTGTGGTCGTTCCCCGATTGTTCGCGTTGTCCACCGGTCATTCAATAGCCGCGTGTGATTAAAGGTCCGTGGAAAATCCAACGATCAATTTCCTAGCTTCCGCATTCCACTAGGTCAAAGATAGATGTTGCCAGACTTTAGTCATCATGTTTCCCCGTGACTGAACAAAGACAAAATCATCACACGTTTTATCAGTCTTGACATGTATGGTGTCTGTAGACCTCTGCAGTTATATTATTTCATACCGAACAGCAATTGATCATTGTTTGTTTGCCTGCATTGTAGATTATTTCAGTAGTCGAACATTAGTGGTATCACCAGCTGGCTTACAACACATGATGAGCCAGCTGTGTACACGTAAATGATGCTTCCACCAGTATTCACAGCCGAGTTGGGACGTATTCCTTCTGGTTTGTGCTGTAAATCACAATATCAAATTCTAATTACAGGTATGATGGTTTTCTTGTGAAATAAAAACTCCCCGCCATCATATAATGAGGACCACGCTGTACTAGCACCACACGGCGTCGCTGCGAGGGTTGTGACCAAAATGTCGTTTTTCTAACGTTATTTCAATTTATTTCTGGCATGAGAATAACCCGTTTGTTTTGGTCACCCGACAGTAAAACTTACATTATTGTGTAGCAGATGAAATTTTCTTTTAATCTCATTACGTTTTTTTCTTAAAATAAGAGATACGATGGCGATAATAGCAACGTTTTTGTGTCATTATTCCTGTAGAAAAATGTACAGGTCATTCTCTCAGTCTCATGACGCAACGTCAACACCTAAAATGACGTCAATGACGTTACTAAGGTCACATCGCTCGCAGCGCCGACCTGTCGGGATTAAAAAATTACGCCATCCTCATTACCAGTATTTGCTTTCATTTGATACTCTCACCTCAGGGTCATAATCAGTTGACATGGTTTTGAAAAATTTTCCTATATTTTTTCCCCACCTCATGTATCTAGTCATTTTTACATGTTTTGATCAAAAATTGTGATATAAACATGGAAAACATTTGTGAAATAACCAACAATGCAGACAAAGCATTCTTCAGAAGATACTACATTTGCCTTGTACATGTACCGTATGTTGTTGAGACTCCATGAAAGACAACGGTACAACTCCCACAACCCAGGCAATGGATGACGTCAAGACCCATCTTATAGCCACTACTCTATTCAATTGACCATTTCTACTCAGTACTACAGTTCCATGACCGAATCAAAGAGTTTCTATGATAGTCAAAGTACCGGTATAAAGCTAGTAGGGCCAACCCAGCTATTAGGTTATTCGAGCCAGCTGGGATGTGATTGAAGTAAGAAAATATGCCAGTTTTCCATTTTTGGTGAGAAAAGATCCCCAACCTCCATGCCATTTGATAGGCATACACCTGGACTATATATAGGGGTCGCTCAGAATTCTCAATTTCATTTCATTCCATTCCCATATTTCAACTGTGCTACAAAATCCACCTCCCTTGTATAGTGTAGAAAAATCTGACTATTCAGTTTGATATTATTGTGCTATACTTCCTCCTGACATGTGTATAGGCCTACCGGTACTTTTCTTTTCCATCCATACTTGCCACTACTGTACCGTATTTTCCTGACTATAGGGCGCACCTGACTATAAGGCGCACCCCCAATTTCACCCAAAATCTCTGATGAAATCCATACATAAGGCGCACCTCCCTATAAGGCGCAGTCCTGTCAGTGCATATTATACACATACAATGCATGGCTNTCACAGTTCACTGCATCATCTGTCAACCAGCACTGTGACAATGACTTTGGCTTGCATGCATCCATGCATGCTTGAATGCTTGGGTTCGTCAGTGTCTTGACACTTCTGATCAAATTGTCAGACTGGATCCGCAGATAAGGCGCACCACCCTATAAGGCGCACCCCCAATTTTAGACCCTTCCTCAAGGAAAAAGGCTGCGCCTTATAGTCCGAAAAATACGGTAGTTGGAAATCGTGCAGTTTGTTCAGACTTGTAGTATTCGATCTACCTATCAAAGCTCTACATGATGAAACAACTAATTGTAATATGAATATCTTTGTCAACAGTTGTAAACAGAGTGTTATAGTTTGAAGGCATAATTAATATTGTTTAGGATGAACGTTGTGTGAAAATGTACTCATGTTGATCTATGCTAATTTCTCTCCTACGTTGAGTTTGTACTATAGTTTGAGTTCTCACGATGCGTTGGCTTTGCACAAGTCTTAGACAAGTTCTGTTTAGACTTGGGTTTCTTTTGCTTGTTTGTACACAGGTTGTCTATATTTATGGGTACGTATTCTTGGCATAGTTACTATGAAGCGACATTTTATTCATGAACTATACGTTTGTGACATGTAAAATACAGCCTTTTGTGTGCGCGTTTCTACCATCAGTGTGCTTACTCGTCTTAATGAGAGCATCATTTGCTATTAGGACTCAAAGTATAAAGAACCCTGTATTAATGTAAGCTATATATAAGTGGATAGAAATTGTCCCACTGTTGTTTGTAGGTCATGGAACTGGGGTAACTAGGATATATTTTTCAATCCATTTAGAATATATTGTTTTAATTCTACTCAGGTTGGTGAATTTCTCACATTCATCAGAAAATGATGAATGAAGGGAACTGTCATTAACCTGAGCTGAAAGTTGCATATAGATACGCAAGATTCTAGATGGAACGTTTATTAATAATAAAGAACAAATGTTTGACTAGATTTCACATTGTGATTAATCCTTTGTTAGGTTGAGATAAATGTTAGTCAGTCAGTCAGGTGACTTGTGTTCTCTTTTTGGGTGGACCCTTCCTCAGCCAATAGCAATTTTTCAATGACGAGTGTGAGAGCTGGACCTTTTCAACAGGATCAATAAATAATGCTGAAAGATAACTTCTGTTCATCGCTGTATCATGAAAAGTTGACCTTGGTCTGAAAGGGTTTTAAAGGAGTCCCTTTGCCCAAGTGCCGTATCTATAGTTCACTGTGTACACATGTGTATAAAGCCAGTCATTTAGTATACATGTATAAATGATTAGAAACGTAGCATAGAATATTTAAGAAAAGCCTCTGGGCTTTCCAAGTCGTAGATTGATGAATGAATGTGGTAAAATGTTGCGTTCACTGTAAAATATAAGGCATTCCATGTGATGTAAAAAAACCTCTCTGATCATGACTGTGACGGTTTATTGTAGGTGGCACCGTGGTCATTCCGACATCTTGTGTCAACCCGAGTTTTCCGTCACATTGCCATGGTGTAGATGTCGTTGTGTAATTAAATCTATATAGGAAAGTCTCTGCTTTTTCTTGGTGTGTATAAAATGTTTTTGAGTTCATCTTATTCTTGTTCGTTTTCTTAGCTTTTTGCATGAAGGTGGCGGGTGTGAAACAAGTTTTTTCAAAGTCCTGCTGTGCATTTCATGGAGATACTCTAGTTTCGTGTTTTTAACACACCTTCATTACAAGGTGGTGAGACCGCCTCCATCGTAATATGCATTGGGTATGACAGTAGGCCTCTTGGAGTAAAACGCCAAGGCTGAGATTGGGCGGGGGAGGATTGAATTTAGTTGACAACATGTTGTAACAGATCAGACGATGAATGACTTGTGGTTTGGCAGTTGAATGAAATTGATCACTTGGACTATAGATAGCCTGAAAAGGCCTAGACGTCTCGAGCGGTGCAGTCACCGTGCGGCCCAGCGATTGGTCATCCGTGGTGAATGAACTGAAAGACCCTTTGTGTACCTATTGCTGGGGCGGTGCGTTCAGTGTCCGCCTTGAATATCTAAAGGTGTGTTAAAAACAAGAAACTAGAGTAAGTTCTACTTCATACCTCTAAGTTCAACCTACAGTTGATGTGAAGAAGCGGTACATGAACTGGAAAAATACGAACCACTGCGCTGTGATTCATTCATACATTATGCAACATTCCATCAACTCGATTCAGTCTGCTACATTCATGCACAAAGACTTTGACCCATGGCTGCAAGAACCATGTACAGTAGAACTCGCGTAACTCGGCACCTTCGGGACTGGGAATTTTTTGACGACTTACAAGAAGGACGAGTAAAGATAACTCGTCATGATGACGACTTGCATGTAACTCGTCAAAATGACGACTTGCAGTCTAACTCATCAGTGACGACTTGATGTCTGTGCTGGGGATTCCTGGTGTCCCTGCATTGTACATGTGCACGTACGTCTATACATCATCTTTGATCTGTGCGGGCTGCAGAAACAAGCGTGCAGCAATGAGTACTGTCGAGATAACGTCGTCTGTCAAGGGATACCATGTAGGCCTATTTCACATCAGGCCATCTGATGGGGAAACTTTGATAGTTCAGTGTGAGGAAGGAATTGTTTCCCTGACACAAGTGCATCAAAACTGGACCGGACTCAAGTCGGGAGGGTTCAAGGAAACCTGTGTGGCGCGTTTCGCCAATTGCGGAATGAGGTGCAGCTGAGCGAGATTCATTGAATCGCTGATGCAACATCCGTCAAATCATTTTCCGGCGGTGACGAGTTACAGGTGTACGTTTACATGACTTTTCTATTACACGGGACTGTCAGATTAGTGACGACTTGTATTAAATGACGACTTATGAATGACGACTTGTGTGCATATTTTTAAATGGAATTAACGTTGTAGTTAATCGGGACTTTCTGGCAGGTGCCGACTTGTGCACAGTGACGGGTTATACGACGTCGAGTTACGCGAGTTCTACTGTATTACCCTAGCTGCTTGCTCCTTACTGATAAGAATACGTCTGAGGTGTGGAAACCAGATTTCACGTCCACAACCCTGCCAAGCAATCATGTGGTAAAAGGCAGGGTAATCTGCATCTCTCTCTGTATGAATAGTAACTTCAAAATAATCTTAGGGCAAGATTGCATTGCCTGCAGTGTACATATTAATGCTGAAAGGCCTCTCAGAGTATTCAGGATGTAAAGTAGCCACAGACACACTATACCAAATCAAGGTCCTGCCAAAATCTCTCATTCCAAGCATGGAACAGTCTGTACATAGGCCTATGCTATCATCGTATCTTGCAGCAAGAAATGCCAAATTGACAAAAATTGTAGATACATGTATTATTTACGGTGATATATCTGATAGTTTTGAATGCAATACAAGGAAGTGGGTTATACATAAATTCAGTACTGCATCCATGTTATAGTTTGAGTTATCAATTGGTTGAGGGCTTTTTATGGTTTTTCTCACAGCTGCTTTACATCGAAGCAGAAAATCGCAATCAATGAATGACCTGAGCATCTCCTTGCATTAGGTGCCGCTGCTGTGGAAATCTATTGAAAACGAGGTACGGTCAATTTCTTATTGAAACAAACTACCGTAGTGGCAGGCCTGCTGTTCAGGGGTGTGCAGTGCTGCCACCTTTTGATAATCAAGTCCCTCATAAGTTGTAACAAGAGGAGAACCTTCTTTGAGGTTAAGAAGTGATCTATCGATTTAAGGGAAATTTCTTGCAAACTATGGTAATATGAAGCATGACTTTGGTTGTCAATTGAGGTATGTTAAAATCTTCAACACCAATTATCAGCTTTGATATTCCCCCATCCCGGGACCCTCAGTTAAAGACAGGAGGTCTTCTTTGCTACATGAGAGTGACTCGTAAATTTCTTCAATGGATCTCTTGGTAGAGGTGGTGGTAACTGCCTATAGCTTGTAAGTCCAGGCTACGTACCGGTACATACTGTGGTCGCGGAGTTATGCCGGAATGGGGGTGGTTCTGTGGGCCTATTTTTAACCCGCAGGCGTAGCCTACCTGTTACTGTATGAAAGGTATGGGCCGAATACAAATACAGTGGAACCTGTCTACATTGAACACTCACGGGGAATTTCAAAAGCGTTCATTGTAAGGAGGTGTTCAATGTACCAAGGGTCACCTTACTAGGTGATCCTTTACTGTTAGATCTGGCGGGGAATTTCAAAGTGTTCAATGTAGGCAGTTTGTTCAAAGTACCAAGGTGTTCAATGTGACAGGTTCCACTGTATAGGGTTTAGGGGCATGTCCCAGCCAGGATCATTCATATTGAAAACTTGAAACCAACATTGTGTTAGTCAACTAAAAATCGGTGGATATGGCATCCACTCCGGCATAACTCTGCGACCACAGTGTATCTGTTATTAGAAACCTAGTCTTCCAGTGTGAAGTCGCCCCAGGAGTGCCACCATGCATTCACCATCAAAGTTGTTCATACTGGTACTTGGCGAGTATGAACAGTGTCACCAAGTGCATGAACTAGGGTGCTATAAATTGATTCCATCTGTTGAACATCTTGCATGTGCTGCCATCTCATTGATGATGGTGGAATTACCTCGTTATGATCATGTAATTGTAGTCACATTTGAGGTTCCTGGCCTAGAACTGGCCTGTTCAATGCATTGAAGGAGTTTAGGATCACTGTACACTTCATCAGCATAACTCACGGCAGTTGTCGTGAAATTAATTACGTTATAAAACTGTATCGTTTTGTTTCTAGAATGTGATGTATGATTTGTTGATGTGGTCATTAAAAACACGTTGAATGGATGTAAATGGTTGGTTATTCATATCCATCCAATATGGCCGCCTGGTGGCCATCTTGTGTTTTGCGTTCCAAGGGTGCATCATGTCAAATTTAGGTGCACTCCAACTTTCACATTGGTTAATCAACTTCATATTTTAGAGGCACCGTGATATGGCATAGAGGGATGGTGATTGCATTCTGCTCCGTAACTAGAGAACTGCTTCGTCAGTCAACTTCCTATGTCCTTAAAGCTGAACTGCATGAACGAAAAGCCCCCATGCGATGAGCAAGAGAAATGCAAACGCCCTGCAAACACCACAAACGAAGGCTCAGAACATGATAGACCCCACGATGCCAGGAGGGCGTCACCTTATTTGTCTTCGAGCTGTCAAGGTGTCAACATCCTCTGGTGAGCTCCTGCTGAACACTTTTTTGGAAAGAAAAAAGTTCGACCCACCTGGGAATCGAACCCACCCCCTGTTATCTTGGCTCCACCGTCTTCCCCATTCGGCCACCGATCTTGTTGATTGGCTTCCTGTGTTTTCTCTTATTCATAGTATTATTTTACGCAAGTTGAAGGTCTACGCCTATGACAAACACAAATCATGTCTTCGTAAGCTGGCTCTTTGGCCGAGTGGGGAGAGTGGTTTATCACACACCCATGATGACGTCATCGAGCATGACGTTTCATAAAAATGCCAATATTTCTGATAAAACACAATCAAACTTACATGTTATGACTGCGACAGATAGGTATTCCCCAGCATTACATGCATGAATCTCAAACTCACTAAAATACCAACGACTAAACGAAAAAAAGCCAAAAATGGGTGACGGGGATTCCCCTTTCACGGAGGGAGATCTGCCATGCAATCAGGTCAATCTGAGTCCGGACTGACCGCCCGGATCGCCCTCGGGAAATCCCTTTCCAACAGTGACGTGACGTCACCTCGGCACATCATATGACGTTGAGTAGCGAAGAAACTAGGCCTGACACGCAACGTCATATGGCGCGACGTAACGTCACGATCACATTTTTTTACATTTTTTTTCAAATTTTTTCTTACAAAAATTGTGTTATTTGCAGTGATTGTGGATTCTTTTCGTCATGGTTGTGGTGTGTGATAAAAATAAAACTGCCCTCGTGAGCGATCCTCGTCACCCGGATAGCACTCGTTGATTTTCTCCGGCCTGAAAGCCCTCGACCTGCGGTCTCGGGCTTTCAAGGCCGGAGAAAATCAACTCGTGCAATCCGGGTGACTCGGATCGCCCATTTGGGCAGTTTTCTTTATATTGGATTACAAATCAGAAGGTCGACGGTTCGAATCCCGTCTAAATGACTATAATTTTTTCCTTTGAATAGTGTGTAAGAGGTATCCGGAGATGTTGACAGCTCTGTTACCCGAAGACAAATAAGGTGGCGCCCTCCTGGCCTCTTTGGGTCTATCATGTTCTGAACCTTCGTTTCAGGTGTTTGCAGGGCTTTAGCATTTCTCTTGCTCGCCGCATGAGGGCTTTTTGTTCACGCAGTTCTGCTTTAATTTTCTACCACAGCAGGCAGACCTTCAAAACATTTGTGAGCTGCTCCTAAAGCGGACGTCTGTCGCAACCTGCGGAAGGGGTTAATGGCCTTACAGTCCAACAGCTGAAATGTACATTGGTGTGGGTTTAAAATAGTAGCGCACAGCATTGATAATAGTTGAGTAAACTGATGATCACTTGCAACAAGCGTCTGCTTTGCTGGAGTGGCTCACATTTCTCAATAGTCAAGTCATGCAGTGGGAACTTCCTACCTCTTTCCTCTGCCTCCGTGTAGTTCTGGGTTCAATTATGAGCTGAACCAGTCTTCCTGTGATGCAGAGTTACCTCAGGAGCCCCAAAAGGAGTTTCCTCAGTCAGGTACAGAGGCTGAATGGGTCAATGTCGTCCTGGGTATACCTTATGTTTACCCAGGATTATCCTGGGTAATCGTTTTCTTTACCCAGGATCATCCTGGGTAAACATAAGGATCCTTAACTTTACCCAGCTTAGGAGTTACCGCCGAATCGTGCTGATCGCTCCGAGGATGGAATTTGGTACGTGCGTCTCTTTCGGCAGAGAACATGCAGAAGGATCATTGCTAAAAAGGGCTGAAAATTACCGCTATACCTCCTCCGGGGTTTGCAATAGGGAGACAGGACCAATCCCTACAACTTTTCAAAAGGGACCGATAGTAAATTCTCAAGGACTTAGGAGCTATAGGCCTAGTTCGAGGCCACCCTTCATTTCATGACTTACGCTGAATATCAACCTCACTACACCACTCGGGAACTCCAATCTGGGTAAAGTTAAGGATCCTTATGTTTACCCAGGGCCGTCCTGGGTAAAGAAAAGGATTACCCAGGATGATCCTGGGTAAACATAAGGTATACCCAGGACGACATTGACCCATTCGGCGGTACAGAGTATGTTTCCTATGGTGCTCCGTTGCAGCCACTTTGATTAGGATTATCATCTTTTTCTCCGGACGAGAAAAATAAATTATACCGAGAAAGAATTAGGTATTTTGACCACATTGTACATTGTATGGTGGTCCTTTTCTTTGGTTGGCTGACCCTGGTCCGCCATCCAAAGAAAATTAACCGTACACCGTACATTGCTGTCAAAGCTTCTCCCATTTTCTTCAGGGTCTGCACCAACATATATATCGTGTCATTATAATCCAACGTTTTTCATGGTGTGACCTACTTTCACTAACAGCTAGTGGAGGCCTCTATCCATCCACACGTGAAGCACTGCTGGCCTGTGTACATGATATCTGCACAATTCACAAAAAGATTAGGAAAACTGCTTCTCCATCAGGTAAGCAGCGTGCTCAAAATATTATTTTTACAATTTTCTGCCACAGACAGACCTTCAAAACATTTCCCAGCAGTCAATTCAGTTAACAAAGTCATGCAGTGAGAACTTTCCTACCTCTTTCCTCGGCCTTTGTGTAGTTCTGGGTTCAATGAGCTGAACCAGTCTTCCCTGTGATGCAGAACAGACACTGACATGAAGCTTTCCTCTTGCATGACATGAGAAGCTGCTGAAATCAAAATAGGATGGTGGAAATAGACACTAGGGTGATCTGCCAGCATCTAAAACAAAAACTGATTTGTGCAACGGTGATATTATGTGCACTTGCAAAACAAAACCAACACAGTTACCATTGAAATGTAGAAGTTACACTTTATTTTATTTAAGTATATTTTAAATTCACTTGAAGCTTTTTTCACCAAAGATACGGTATGTCCGTTAAATGTCACTGTCCACAGAATTTGACAGCACTGATTCCATAAACATCTTCCACAAACAAAAGCCACAGTAAAATGAATATCTCTTCATATTCCTGGTGTCAAGGCACAAATTCCCACTAACATTTTTCCATCATGAATTAAATATATGTCCGAAGTTATTTCACTCGTTCCAAAGTCTTGCTGAGTAGATCAGTGAGTCGTGTGACCATACCGCGTGGATCATCAAGAAGTCCAGCTTGAATCATAGCATTATCGTAAATCTGCAAAAGAAAGAATGACTCATTGATAACATATTTCGAACATTCTTAGTTTTTGCTTATACAAAGACCCAAAACAAGCTACTAAAGGGCAATTAAAGTAAGATTCCAGTGAGTTGAGAGCGGTCAAGAACCCACAGCCATATCATTTACATCCCATTCCCTAGTTCTCAAGTGTAGGTCAGCACATCTCATTGCCAGAGCAGGCCTGCACTGATTAGCACCACATGTGGTTTCTTTTGAAATGCCGCTCTCAACTCGCTGGAATCTGACTTTAGTCGCAACAATCGAAAATAACGCTAACACAAAAATTTACTCTATGACCATTATGTCAGTGAGATGACCAAAAGGAATTTGCGCAGCTGATTAAATAAACAAAAGCATAAGACTGGCGAGTGCAGAGGGGAACCCCAGACGGAGAGTTCGCTCTGTGAGTTTCCTCAGCAGAGTTTCCTCAGTCGTCAAGAATTTCCTCAGTTGGGAGAGTAGGTTTCGTGTTTCTTTGTTTTTAGTCATTTTCATTAATTGGATGACCAGACCAACACTGCCAGAGTTACACTTGCTCAAAGCAGCATCTGTGCCAACATATATCGTGGCAGTATCGCCTAACATATTTTTCATGGTGTGACCTACTTTCACTGACAGCTAGTGGAGGCCTCTATCTGTCCACATATGAAGTGCTGCTGTGCCTCTGTACATCATAATGGTCTGCATAACTCTCAAAATGATTAGGAAAAATAATATTTTGAGCACAACGCTTACCTGATGAAGAACCAGTTTTGCAAGGTCAGGATCACTAAACACGAAGTTCATTTAATTTCTTGACGATAATGTGTCTACAATGACAAATAAGAAAGTACTCATTAAAGAAGACACCGGTTAAATCACCATCCAGTCTGCTGGATATACATGTAAATGAAAACTGCGTAAATGAGAGTTAACCGACAGACAGGGATGAAGAATTTTAATTTTTCTCAGATTTTTTCATCCAACTTTTGGGAATTTCAAAGAAATCATTAAAGGTAATGTCGTCTACGTTCAGCACAGAGTAAAATAATGTTCCTCACCTCGGATTGATTTCCATGGTTGGCTGTGAAAGCTCATCCTGGTGGCCATCTTGGGTTTTGCATTCCTCTCCATTACTTGAAAACCGTTTGGTCAATCAACTTCATATTTTAGAGGCATAGTGATGGCATAGAGGCATACTGATTGTGCATTCCACTCTCCCATAGTTTGAGAACTGCCGCTTTGTCGATCAACTTCATAATATGTCAGCTGAGCACATCACCCACATAGCGACTTAATCTATTGTGCAGTGGCTCAAAGAAACTGGTCCTTACAATTTTCTGCCACAGGCAGACCCAGCCGTGGATCCAGAGGGGGGGGGTTGGGGGTCGTGACCCCCCTGTTCGCCACCACCAATTGTTTTTTTCAATAATTTGCAACAATAAGCAAAAAATAAAGTTTCTGTTTTGATACCGAGACGCCAGGAAATTGCATCTACGGCCTTCTAGATTTCAAAACTTTCTGGGGGACCCCCGTCAGCGCCGCCAGCTTTAGCGCCAGCCTGCAACGACCACCCTCGGCGGCCCTGACCCCCCTCTGCCAAAAATCCTGGCTCCGCGCCTGAGACCTTCAAAACATTTCTCAGCAGTCAAGTCGGTTGTCGAAGTCATCCAGTGGGAACTTCCTACCTCTTTTCTCGGTCTTTGTGTAGTTCTGGCTTCAATTATGAACTGAACCAGTTCTCTGTGATGCAGAAACAGACATTGACATGGAACTTTCCTCTTGCATGACATGAGAAGCTGAGAAGCTGCTGAAATCAAAACAGGATGGTGGAAATAGACACTAGGGTGTGATCTGCCAGCACTTGCAAAACAAAACCAACACAGTTACCATTGAAATGTAGAAGTTACACTTTATTTTATCTAAGTATATTTTAAATTCACTTGAAGCTTTTTTCACCAAAGATATGGTATGTTCGTTAAATGTCACTGTCCACAGAATTTGATAGCACTGATTCCAGAAACATCTTCCACAAACAAAAGCCACATTAAACTGAATATCACTTCATATTCCTGGTGTCAAGGCACAAATTCCCACTAACATTTTTCCATCATGAATTAAATGTATGTCCAAAGTTATTTCACTCGTTCCAAAGTCTTGCTGAGTAGATCATTGAGTCGTGTGACCATACCACGTGGATCATCAAGAAGTCCAGCTTGAATCATAGCATTATCGTAAATCTGCAAAAGAAAGAATGACTCAATGAAAACGTAATTCTAACATTCTTTTTGCTTATTTTACACAGAACAAAAAAAACTACTGAAAGGGAATTAATTGTGGCAATCAAAAATAACACTAACACAAAAATAGTGCCAAAGGCACTGTGCCCGCTTGGCTTTTTTAGCACAGTGGTGGAAAGTATAAGCCATATCAGAATCCCATACAAGCCATCTTTGACAATATCTGTGACCAAAGCGTACATAGCAGATTTTGTGAGTTTGGTTTTGGCCTCCTGGCGGCAAAGTCAAGAATTAGATTTCACCAATACTTCGTCAGGAAGTCACTACAATCTAGAGGTAAATACCCGGTACATACAAAGGTTCAATACAATAGCTCAAACGATTATCAAAATATAGCCCTTTTAAGTCTTTCAGAAAACGCCCCCTACCTACCAAAATAGGAATCGCATCGCACCCAAAATCGAACTTGACCTAGATTTTTTGGTCATACACAACTTTATGCAATATGAAAATGATCCTTCAAAAACTGAAGGCGCTATCCATCTGACAAGGAAAAATTTGATATTTTCGTTTTGGCCCCCTAGTGGCAAAGTGGAGAATCAGATTGCACCGAAACTTCGTGTGCAAGTCACCACAAACTAGAGGTACATGTGTACAAAGTTTCATCGTGATAGCTCAAGCCATTCGCAAAATACAGGCCTTTGAATTTTTTCACAAAACACCCCCTACTGGCCAAAGTAGAAGTCGCATCGCACCCAAAATCGAACTTGACCTAGATTTTGTGGTCATACACACCCATATGCAATATGAAAATGATCCGTCAAAAACTGAAGGCGCTATCCATCTGACAAGGGAAAAGTTTACGGACACACGCACGCACGCACGCACGCACGACAGACCACCACTAAAGGCGCCAAGCACAGCATAAGCCCTTTTGGCCTATGGGCCAAGCGGGCTAAAAATGAAGTTCATGACCATTACACGTCAGTGAGTTGATCAATAGGAATTTTTGTAGCTGATATAAACAAAAGCATAAGACTGGCGAGTGCAGAGGGGAACCCCCCAGAAGGAGTTTCCTCAAGAAGGTAGGTTTGTCTTTTGCTTTTGATAGTCATTTTTGTTAATTGGATGACGAGACCAACACTGCCAGAGTTACACTTAGTCAAATCAATATCTGTGCCAGCATATATAGTGGCAGTATCAACTAACATATTTTTCATGGTGTGACCTACTTTCACTGACGGCTAGTGGAGGCCTCTATCCATCCATACATAAAGTGCTGTTGTGCCTCTGTATATCATAATGATCCACACAACTCCCAGAATGATTAGGAAAAATAATATACTGAGCACGATCAATGCTTACCTGATGAAGAACCAGTTTTGCAAGGTCAGGATCACTAACACGAAGTTCATTTAATTTCTTGACGATAATGTGCCTACAATGACAAATATGAAGAGGCATTAAGAATACACACTGGTTAAATCATCATACAAATCAGTTATATTCCCAGGACTGCTGCATACAAATTAAAACTGCATATTAAAATGAGAGTTACCAACAATCGACAGACAGGGATGAGAGAATTTTATTTTTTTCAGATTTTTTCATCCAACTTTTGGGAATTTCAAAGAAATGATTTATGTCATCTGCTTATACTCAACATGGAGTAAGATAACGTCCCATACCTGGGATTGATTTCCATGGTTGGCTGCAAAAGCCGTAATCGCTCATCCTCACTCTTATCAGCGAGCGTCGTCCGCAGGAAATGTCGGACGGAGCCCATTTCCATGACGGTGATGATGCACGGGTGTGACTCCAGCCGATTGGTTATCTTTGTTTTATTGACCTTGTTTCCGAGAACGGCACCCATCCACGTCATCAATGCATCAGCGTCGTCCTGTCCAAGACTTTGTTCATCTGTAAATATATACATTCTATGAAAGAATTGAACAAAACTATGAAACAACTGAACGAAACTGACAGAACTGAATGAAACTATGAAAGAATTGGACGAAACTATGAAAGAATTGAACAAAACTATGAAAGAATTGAACAAAACTATGAAAGAATTGAATGAAACTTCATGTATGAAAGAATATCGCATGAAACTATGAAAGAATTGAATGAAACTATGAAAGAATTCTATCAACCTTTTGCATCAACAGTGTCCGTATCATCCTTTTCCTCTTGCACTACGTTCTCAACAGACTTGAGATTTTTCCGGTCAAATTGACTGAGGTTCATCAATACAAGCTCGTCGTATGGTTCATAACAGTACAGAATCTCAACGTCTTTCTTCCTCATGGCCTCATAATATGGAGAAGTCTCTGCCAACTCACGGCTAAAAGGAAAGAAGATATCATACTTAAGGCTCTAGCTGGAAGCTGGATACGGTAAAGAGCCTACTCTAATGCAGCCATCAAGTTTAGCCCGGACCACCCCCCCCTCAGGCATCGTCGTTCACTCGACGCCAAAATGCGTCGAGTCCCCAGTATTAAGATTTTATCTTTTGGTCGAATCCCCAACTAGCAATATTTTTGCGGCAGTCGTATTTGCGCCGAGTACCTTCACACACGAATACTTGCGCGCGCGAGTGCCCGACCAAACAGGAACAATGACTTTGTCGAATCGCCGTCGATAGACTGACGATCGATAACTTCCGGCGGCAGGAGATGAACACGTGATCACTCCACAACAAAAATGGCGGACGGAGGATCACATTCGGAACTTCCGAAGGCAACTGCTCGGCAATTTCCGTGACAACTCGCGCTGCCCAGTGGACAGATGAGCAGTTCGCCTCAGGTCGTTCCGAATGGGAGGTTCAGTGAGAAGGTATGGAGTGCGATGAGAGTAAAAAAGTCTGCGTAGGCCTCCACTTATTTAAGGAGCGTGCATGACCAAGAAGGATTGACGATCCATCTTCTTCATTCTGGCGGGTCAGATCTGCATAAATTAGTGACCAGGGGCCTGTTTCATAAACGCTAAAGGCACCTCATTAACTAATAATACTTGAATATGCTCGTTCTGGACTTGTGTCAATATCCAGTTTATTCCTTAGAGCATAAGCAAGTTTTATTAGTTAATGAAGTGCCTTTAGCGTTTATGAAACAGGCCCCAGGCATGCAATGAAGGGGCAACTGAGGCCACAATGTCTAACATATAAAATGCAAAAAATCATATTTTTCTAACTTTGGTAGGCCTACAGGAGGCAATGTCGAGTTTGGAGCGAGTCCCGGCCACCTGTGCCACACACTTTTAGGGAACAACTAGTGCCCCACGCATACTATTTTGCCCTGAAGTGAATCCCCACCTGATACATTTTATAGTACTGGCGTATCCATGTCGAGTCCCCCACTTCCAAAATGCTGTAGACTGGCGAGTTAGTGTCGAGTGCCTGAGGAGGGGGGTCCGGGATTAACTTGATAGCTGCATAACAGACAAATAAACGGTCACATCTTGACGAAGGCAGGTGTTTTGACTAGCATTTCTCCCAAATTGTCTCCTTTCCCTCAAGTACACTCCTCTCGCAGTGTTTTGTTTCGCTCCGTACCTACGCTTCACAAACCACTGCTTCGAATGGCCGGTATTCTGCCGATTTACCGCCAGATGGCACCACTGCGGTCCAACCAATCAGTGCTGCAACTGCACTGCAATTGAGCAAAATCCTAAAACACTTTCTCCAGCGCAGCAGCGGGAACAGTAAATCGGCAGAATACCGGCCATTCGAAGCAGTGGTTTGTGAAGCGTAGGTACGGAGCGAAACAAAACACTGCGAGAGGAGTGTATCCCTCAAGCTGCAAGAAAGTGACATGTCAATAGGAGATGTGCCATGGCAACACTTGCTTCTGAACTTCAGTATCTTTACCTTGGTGCTGATAAGTAATAAATCGTTCTTGCTCCTGCTTTCATCCGTTCTGCATAACCCTCCAGACTCGTCACTTCACCCTTCGGCAGTTTAGAAGACTCAAACCGCAGCAATTTGGAAATATCCTCCTGAAAATAAAATAGACATTGTAAACAGAAAAGGCCATGCGGTGGTGATGCTCTGCCACAATGGCGGTGTGCTCGACAAGAGGGAGACGCCATACCACTAACCAGACCAGTTGATGCTACCCACATTTCTCAACCCCCAGCCACTGCATTGGCCATTTTATGGTAAAGATGAGAATACGTACCCTTTTTGCTTGATCCCCAGTCGTCACAATGCCCTCCCTGAAGAACAGCCCGTAATCCTCGTGCATTTTCAGGTACTTTTCAGGGTCCCGCTTGGCTTGATCCGAGAAGAATTTGATTATTCTTGATTCAAGGACATCTCGCAACTTTCTACAAAACACAGAACATTACCGGTATCAAAAATTAATCCACCTTTCTACAAAACACAGAACATTACCGGTATCAAAAATTAATCCACCTTTCTACAAAACACAGAACATTACCGGTATCAAAAATTAATCCACTTACAAATTTTTTGCTACGAACAATGGCAATGACTTTCAGATTTTCATTAGGCCCTATTACTTCTTATTGTTTACCTAATTAAGGCGCTATTCTGTAGCAACTCTCGGCTCAGATTCAACGGGATATCTTCACTGTCCACAACACCTGGAGTAGAAATACAACGTATGAAGAGAGGTCAGAAGAAGAGATTGTGAAGCACAAAACATCTTGATGCCAATTAGTAGGAGCATGGCAGTTGTTGATGAGGTAAGACACTGCTGACCTCAGTGCTCAATATCGATGCTCAACTCAATTGCTCCAAACTGATGTACCAACAATCGTGCTTGCTCCACCATGATACATCAGCAATCTCATGTGCTCCAAAATGACACGCCCAAAAATCTCACGTGCTACATCATCAGGGTTCTCGCCAGGCCAAATCAGCATGTCGCTGCGACACGCTGCCGACCGCCGAACGCAAAACGCGACAAGCTGTTGAAATCCGCGACAACCTGTTAAAATCTGCGACAGCCTCAAATAAACATCGACATGCTACACAATCACACTCCAAACACAACACATCACACTACTCAAACAAGCGATGGAAACTGTGAGAAGCTATTTAAAATCACTTCGCGTGAAGGGTAATTAGCGCCTTTATTATCCTGCTTGATTACTGCAGAGGCCTAGGCCCAGTCACATCATTGTTTTGCCAAGCGCAATCGACAAAACATCAGCCGTGTCAGCTGTCATCATGCATGTCATGGTCATTCATGCATTGTCATGCATGTCATGATTGTTGTTTTTGTGCAATAAAATCCTTGCCGGTAAACTAACTGCAACACTTCCGTGTCAGCCGTGAGATCCTCCACACACCTGTCTTCGGTCATCGTCTCATCACAACATCCCCGACCACGCTAATGATATGAATCTCCATTGGCAACAAGCACCTGTCAATCAGGGTCACGTGTCAGCTGAGAGAATGGTGGGCTAGTGTTTTTCGCCCGCGAATTCTTACATTGTTTTCAGTGTGTCAGATCGTAATTTCAGCATCAGATATATCTTTAGTGAAGGTGAATTTTCAGAATCT
>NMRB01001445.1:27149-81972 GCA_002633025.1 Notospermus geniculatus
CCCCCCCGTTCAGCCGCCGAGGAGCAAAAATTTTTGAAGGCATATAATCGCACCCCTGATTTTCAGTCAAAAGAAAGTTCAATTTGGCCTGCCCAGGTGCCAGGAAATCGCGTTTCAGGCACTTTTACCCCAAAATTTTCGACGCTTCGCGCCTTTGGGGCTCAGGGAATGGGGGTTGCCCATTCCACACCCCCCGTTCGGCAACTCCTGGATCCGCCACTGCACTATGTGGTTGGAACTGCCAGATTTTATCATAAGTTCGGGCATAATTAAATTTCTACATGCAGTCGACAGTTGTTGCTGCCAGAAGTTAACTTTGGACTTCAAATTTTTACCCTGTTGTCTGTGGTTTTGGCTGTCAGAAGTTATCATATCGACATCAAATTTTTCATTGTAAAGTCTACGGTTGTTAGTGCTGTAAGACATAAGTTTGAACATCAAATTTTCACAATGCAGTCTACGGTTGTTGCTGCCAGAAGGTATAAGTTTGGATGTCAAGTGTTCCCCATGTAGTCAAAAGTTAAAAGTTAAAGTTTTGGGTTTATAGTCTGATATCAACAACGGTAGAGGTGTCCTCCGACTTCACACTTTAACCCCAGTCTATCCTGAAACCTTTCAGTAGAACTCAGATGAGCTGCTCATTCAGCGCATACAATCTGAGCATTTCCGACCGGTACCCATTTATACACCTGGGTGGAGAGAGGCCAGTAAGGCAAAGAGACCTGCCCAAAGTCTCACGCCAGCAGCGGGATTCGAACCCGGGATCCTCTGACCGCTAGTCGGAGGCCCGAACCACTACACCACCGTGGCTCCAATACATGGCTATAGTCTATAGTTGTTACTTCCAGAAGTTATCGTAAGTTCAGACAACTGATTATTTGGCGAGACCATATTTCCCACTACAAAAAGTCTTTCCGATTATTGAGTTGTTTAAGCCAGAGCAACTACCGTAACTGAAACCATGACTGCAATGAATTTTGCTTCATTAATTTGACACCAGATGTCAGAACCCACCCACACAACCCACCTCCCCTCGAATGAACAGTTCTGACATGACTAATGTGACACCCGCTAGGATCCTAATGAGGAAGTTCCGTTATCAAACACCAGATGTCGGCATCAACTGGCCCCGTTATCCGGTCTCTATTTACCTCGAGTGCTCACCGCTCTCATGCTACCTGCCCCGAGGCTACGTAATGGCAATCTCGACGCTTCTTGTTAATGAAATCTCTTAAATGGCCGCCGGGCAACAAAGGTAACTTATCATCACAAAAGCCTCGGTTTGGAGCCTGCGAAAAGACTACGAAAGTCTGCCAATCTCATTCAATCTGAATAATAATCAAATCCGGCGGTGATAGGGTTTTATAATCTGTGAAATAAGACGCGTATTATTGAGATTAGACAAACTATTGTTATTTTATAAGAGTCTGACGGCCAGAATAGAAGAAAGATAAACTCAAATCAAATGGATTATNAGCAAAAATCTAGAAAATGCCTGCTGATGACACAGTCCGCTGTGAATGTCACTATCATGCAAACAAAACACAAACTCACCCATCCGACCTCCACTTGTAAGCTTTTTCTTCTGGTTTATACGACTGTGAATACACATCCACGTGATCTCCGGCCATGAACGTCGAGTAAAAACCGACACCGAACTGTCCGATGATTTTGTTGCTTGCCTCAGCACCAGAGGATGCACTCAGCTCTTCGAGAAATTTCTGCAAACATTGTATCGGGACAGGTCTTATTCAAAATGTAGCAGACACTCCCATAACTAGACCTCAAGGAACAATTATTCAAATATTCTACACCACTGTATACAGTGGTAAAAGTTACAATGTATAACGGTAGCTGCTCACCTGACTGCCAGATTTGGCAATTGTTCCAAGGTTTTCAATCATCTCCTCTTTTGTCATACCAATACCAGTATCCTGCAAGTATATGAAACGAATAAAGTGAACAACCTTCACCATAAACTTCTCCTTTATGCACCAGATAGGATGTCAAATATACACCATGCACTATGTGGTTCGTGGAACTGCCAGATTTTATCATAAGTTCGGGCATTAAATTTTTACATGCAGTCGACGGTTGTTGCTGCCAGAAGTTAACTTTGGACATCAAAGTTTTTAGCCTGTAGTCTACGGTTTTTGCTGCCAGAAGTTATCATGTGGACATCAAATTTTCATTGTGCAGTCTACAATGGTTGTTAGTGCTATAAAGACATAGTTTGAACATCAAATTTTCACAATGCAGTCTACGGTTGTTGCTGCCAGAAGGTATAAGTTTGGATGTCAAGTGTTCCCCATGCAGTCTATGGTTGTTACTTCCAGAAGTTATCGTAAGTTCAGACAACTGGTTATTTGGCGAGACCATATTTCCCACTACAAAAAGTCTTTCTGATTATTGAGTTGTTTAAGCCAGAGCAACTACCGTAACTAAAACCATGACTGCAATGAATTCTGCTTCATTAATTTGACACCAGATGTCAGAACCCACCCACAACCCACCTCCCCTCGAATGAACAGTTCTGACATGACTAATGTGACACCCGCTAGGATCCTAATGAGGAAGTTCCGTTATCAAACACCAGATGTCGGCATCAACTGGCCCCGTTATCCGGTCTCTATTTACCTCGAGTGCTCACCGCTCTCGTGCTACCTGCCCCGAGGCTACGTAATGGCAATCTCGACGCTTCTTGTTAATGAAATCTCTTAAATGGCCGCCAGGCAACAAAGGTAACTTATCATCACAAAAGCCTCGGTTTGGAGCCTGCGAAAAGACTACGAAAGTCTGCCAATCTCATTCAATCTGAATAATAATCAAATCCGGCGGTGATAGGGTTTTATAATCTGTGAAATAAGACGCGTATTATTGAGATTAGACAAACTATTGTTATTTTATAAGAGTCTGACGGCCAGAATAGAAGAAGGATAAACTCAAATCAAATGGATTATTTTAGCGAAATAGGACACGTTTATTGTTATTTTGCTCATTCACGATTTGATAAATAAGATTTGCGGTTTAGGAAGTATGTTTGATGCATTTAATAGCATCATTCACTGACAACAGGTCTTTCCTTTGAAGTTACAAAGGGAAAGTATTGGCAATTGGTAGATATGTGGGCCAGTGTTGAAATAAGAACCAAGTTCGTTGTTTTTTACAAAACAGTTGAGTGTAGGACGATTTTCAAAGCATCGAATAGGTCAACACCTTCAGCTAACACCTCATCAAATGGCACCGCAAACTGCAGTGGGAAATGCTGTAAGTGTCTTGAAACCGGGCTTTAATAGTAGCGTGTTCGATTACTTGCACCGCGCTTGGGAAAGCTCAGATATCGCGCATTGTGCAGCATGCACAGTGAGGCCGAGTAAACGAATGATGTCGCGCCTGGTTAGAGTAAAGTGTCATGACGTCTATGAAGGGCCGAGTAAACGAACGGTCTCGCACCTGGCTCGAGTAAAGTGTCATGGCGCCAAAGCATTTCCTCTTTCTCCATTGGTTGAATCAGTTTTGCCGCCATCTTTTCCTGAAGTAACCGGCTCAGGGAAGCGTGGCGCTAGTCATCGAACACGCTATAGGACATTTTTGTCTCGTGCTGTTGGTGGTAACATAAATCACTCCTCTGCCAAACCTGTGGACATCGTCTCCTGCGAGGCTGGACAGGTTGGCAATGTATCATTGCTTTTGTTCTGGTACTCAGGTCATGCAGCCTCCCGGTTGCTTTGTTGGCCTCTCCAATTAGCAGATGATGGGAGTCAGTTCGTGTTAAGTGGTGCATGCCCTCATCAGGGTCTGCGACTGTGACAGGAATGGTAAAGAGTTGGGCAAGAGAGAGAAAGGTCTGTTCATCTATCGCTGAGGTCCCTTCCAAAGCACACCCTGGGTCATACAACGAAGCTTGGGTCTAAAAAGCATTGACAACAAGCAAACAGATATGGTCCAATTCCGCGGTCCGTAAAAAAATTGGTCAAATGGACTTCTGCTTTGTTGATCTGCAAAAAATGGGCGAGCAGACTGAGGGCCATATGCACGGGTCAGACTTTAGCCTAACGTACAGCTTTAGGGCCGTATGCACGGGTCGTACTTCAGCCACACTTTCGTTAAAGTCTGACTTTTCTCAGTGCTTCAAGCAAAGAGAAAGTTGAACTTAAGCTATTCTTTAGGCTAAAGTCCGACCTGTGCATACTGCCCTAAGTTACTAGTTAGACTTTCTCTTTTCTTGAAGCATTGAGAAAAGTTAGACTTTTATGAAAGTGTGGCTGAAGTCCGACCCGTGCATACAGCCCTTAATCCGTGTGCCACCGATGGAGGCAACTGGAATCTAACCAACTCAAGTGACAACCTGCTGTTTTCAAGCAGAACATTCTGACTTATAGGATCATTGCAGGTCTCAACCATTCACTGCATTGTGCTTAATAGTTCCTCAATATCAACCACTTTCTATTCTCACCGTCTCCCTCAGCATCACTGTTTGCTATTCTTCATCTCGGCAAACATGGCCACTTTCCATTATGTCTGCCAGGTTAGCGGGTCCCTTGGGTAACGATGGAGTGGCACTAATAATCAGCCGCAGGGTTCTTACACTGATAGCCACAGGGTAATATTAACACTTCTTTCCATGCGGCATGAGTTGTGCCAGTGGCGCAATGTGCTTGTCACGTCTGAGGGTCCAGGTTCGAGTCACCGTCGGGCAACTCTGTCTGATGCCGTGGTTGCATTATGACTTCGTGGACAGGACTCCAGTCTTGTTGTGAAGTGGTGAAAGGGACAACTAGCGGGCAGGGCTGGCATTTACACCACTGCTTCCCGCAAGACTATCCTTGGCCTTCTATTCAACAGAATTCTCTTTTTTTGAGCTTGAAAAAAGAGGATAATTCTGATCCTGAAATAGATGATGTCATTCTCTTTATCCCAGGATACTGACAGCAGTAAATTCTGGTTTTTATTCCTTTAAGAAGGCCATAAATCTTGGGAGTTAAGGCCAAACATTCTTATTTTTGAGAAGGAAGCATCCACCAGATTGCAGCGTCAGCTTCAAGATTTCCACCGTAATACCATGACCGACAGTACGCTTGATGATTTTGCCAAACTGGCTTTGTTTCAATCAGTCGTTCCAATTAATAACAGAATCTTGGACAGCCAGATTTGGCCACCGGCGGAATTATCTATTGGCCGGCGACGTGCGAATCACCGCAGTAATCATTCACCATAACAGATAACTAACGTGTGAACAGAATACAAATGTCTTGGCGATGACAGAACGTATTTCCCATAATCCCCTGTTCAGGCAATGAGCTACCTCTTGAAAGGTTTTTTAAGTCTTCGCATAAATGTATCGCCACAGACGACAATTATGGCATGGGAAGGTTTACGTTGCGGAGAAATTGATTTTGAACGGGATCTACTGTCCATTTATCGGCGAGGAGATGAGCCGCAGATTTTGGCGACACGATTGAAATATTAAAAATATGACGTTGATCGTGCAAGTTGATGCAAGTTTCCACAAGAACTCGCCGGTTGCTCGATAAGATTCACTCATCTCCTGGTTTTATTGTGGCGTCGTATTGGTTTAGGAACCATCCATCTTCAGATATGCTGTGATGTGATCACATGATATTCAAATTTATGGCCATAATCCTCATTCTCCTGAATCTCAATGAGGTGAATAGTCTCCTTCGTCAAAATAAACCATGTCTTCTCCAAATCTGTATCAATATTATTTCAAAATGACTATTTGCCATTTTAACACTTCAACATCTGAACAGAAATCCAGACAACGACACACAAAATGACACAGAATAAATAAAGTCGTCTCCGATATTCGCAAATTTTCGACCCCCACCTGGGTCTTCCTCAGGGCCCAGTTGCACGAAACTCACGACAGCGCTATCTTGGTGTTAGCGCTAACTTGATGTTAAATGACGTAAAAGAACAATGGATTTTTACGTCATCTAACATGAAGATAGCGCTAACACCAAGATAGTCGTGAGTTTCGTGCAACCGGGCCCAGGCACTTTCCTTCTGGGATTTTAAATCGAGACAACTTTATTACTGTATCAACATCTGAACAGAACTGACTCCCTTTTAGGTATGTTCTTTTAGGCATGTTACCACACAGGTACTGCGATTAACTTCATCCATTGAAAATCTCCCCACCTGACAGGTTCTGTACCCATAAACAACATAAAGCAGATAACTGCATCCCTGTCACCCAAGAGAAAAGAGCAATATTTCCAACCCAAAATTGGACGGCCTCTGGTCACACAACAGCTACCAATCACCACTCACCCCAAACATTCGGAAGTCAAGACTACACAGACCAACACCAGAGTTGATAATCTTTACATTTTCCATAATCTCAGCGGTGGATATTGCCAACGGGCGCAATGCATTTTGATCCATTAGTCTATAGATCATTTTGGTGACACATGTATTGCCAAAACACAGGACTCATTAGCTCGGCTGATTCGCAACGGAATTGAGCAGTTGTCAAAACAATCAATGAGCATTTCCTAGACGAAGACTGTGGGGAAGATTCGTTTCTTGTTGTACCTTGATTCATTTGACAAAAAGAACGCAACGAAGAGACTGAGGTGCATTCGAAAGTGAAAATTCCAGTCATGTTTTAAGGCTACCACAGCAAATGCGACGCAGTGGAGAACACTGGCGCTTGTGGCCTCTTCGTGAGCATAAGATTGGATGTTGCAGGATTGCCTGGATGGTATTCCGCTGTTGGACTCCCTAGCCAATGGTTGAAGACACAATCCACACCCCTAATGCCTGTAAAGGCCAATTTATACACAGCACGACCAATACAATGACTTTTTTAGAAGCTATAGGGGTGAGGTAAGGACAACGGGCTGGATAACTTCCATTGGACTTCAGCCAGACTTTCATTGAAAGTCGCCAGCTCAGTGGCGACTAGTTGTCTCGTCCAGTCACAAGGGTGATGTACGCTAGGCTATGTTTGAGATGATGGACCATGGTCCACTCCTAGCTTTACAACAAGTCATTGGCTGTGCCCCTCTACTGTAAAAATCTGCAGAATTAAGGTACCAGTAAACACAACAGTGTAATACAAGGGCAATCCGTGACAGTGACATGAAACACCCACCAGCCATATTGGCCAGGCAGAACCCAGCCAACAACAAATGAGAAATTTCATCCTGCCTCGCCTAAAGGCTGCAATTCTGATACACTTGGTCATTATAATGATTGCGATGAATATTACCGATAACGGAGAGAAGTTTGGGTCGTAACTTTCACGCATCATCGGAACCGAGCCCCATTTTGATTTACTGTTGTAATATCTATAGGTGCGTCTGTGGGTGGATGTGAGTGATATTGACTGTACATTAGTGGTAATTACTAACCCTCTGAAAACCATGGATTTTGTATTTCCAAAAGGGTATGGTTACCAAGAACTGTTTCTAAGCATAATTATTTGGTGGCACAAGATGCTCCTAGAGGGCCTACCAGTGAACAGCACTCACACTTTCCTCTTTTCGAAATCAACAACGACAACATCATTCGAGGGTGTCTTGATCAAACTCTTTTGCAGCCGACAACCTGTTTACTGAAGTTTTATTCCTAAAATGGAGGGATGGCCACCTGGCTTAGACGTCTTTTGAGGACTTCGACCTACATGTATTGGGTACTGGAGAAGCATATTTTCGTCAAAAAGATCTATGAAATAATCCACAGTAAAAGTAAAGTCGTCTCTGAATTTCACAAATTTTCTACCCCGGGTCTTCCTCAGGCACTTTCTAGTAGAGATCCCAGTTTGGAGACAACTTTACTTTTACTATCATTTTGTGTGTCGTTTTTTTGTGGTCTATGTTTGATATATGAAATAATCCAATATATAAAACTAAATCACCCATTAGAACATATGAATTTATAGTCTTCCCGAATGAAAATCCATACTTTCCGCACCCAGTCATACCCATACTTTTCAAGCACAACAATTTGATCACATCAGGTCAAAAGTTGGCCGAACGAATCTATCCTTCATTGGGGAATCCCTTCATCCACAACGACTCAAAAAGGACAAGCAAGGTCACCGCAAAGGTCATATGAGGCAACAATAATGTCCATTTTCAAGTGAGATCTTTATCCTCTTAATCTCCAGTGAGGGGCTAATCTTGAAATATGAGGATGAGCAGTGGACAATAATTAGATCGGGCCAGACCCAAAAATATGTCTGTTTGCTGTAACCCTACCCTGCCCTAATAGCTTGGGTAGGTAGGTAGGCATATATTTTTATTTTTTTTAGTTGGAGGTGGAAAAAAATTAGCAATTTCCACAAAATAAAATAAAAATATACTAGTGTTTAAAAACAATGTCTTTCGGGGTTTATGACGCATTGGCATTCAGTTTTGAAGTGTAAAAAGTTTTAGGTCAGCATACTTCGTCATTGCCGGTCGGCAAATCGGGTCCTTTGGGGCATAAAAAAACATATTGGCTATACCCCTATAAAAGGTTTTGGGCCGGTACCATTTACGTAGGGTCTGTCGGGTTACGGCAAACAGACATATTTTTGGGTCTGGCCTCAGTATTGTCATCAACACTTGTTGATGTCAGACTTTAGAGGTTTGTAGCAGATGACAGAATGTCCTCTATTCACCTTTTCTCATTTCATCAAATATGATACTTAACTTCCTGATTTCCCATTCCACTGACGGATTACATCAACATGTATTCACGGACATTCACTGTCAAAACATACTTTACAATGAAATCCTTCGCTGACGTATTACTATATGTGCTTCTAACTTTCCCTCCACTCCATCCATGACTCACCGNGTGCCCCCCCCCCCCCCCCCCCCCAGTAGACACACATACGCACATGCACAACTATGGATATCAGTGCTGAGGTAGGATTTGATTTGGTTGTTGAGGTCGGACTGGTGCCATATTTTTTAGTCTGAATTGGTACCATGTATTATTGAGGTAGGATAGGTGACAAATATTGTCAAGGTAGGAAATGTGCATCAAAAATACCTCGATTTTGTGAGGTACATAAGTGACACAATGCACCAGGTACTCTCCGATGTTCTGTCCATTTTATGCACCAAATTTGTATGAAAGATGCTGATTTTTGATGGGGATCTACTGGTTTCCTCAAACAGTAACTACTTCTTAAAGCTGGCGGATCCTAGTTTTAATACTCCCTCTGTTAAGAAGGCTGTATCTGCACCAATCCAACACCAGCTTAATCCAAAGGATCAACTGAATTACTTTTCAGCATCTTCATTATCCTCAATTCGCATCGTCCAATAATTCTATGAAACTGACAAGGAGATCAGTAAACTAACCAAGTGGGAAGGACCACTGTTCTATCGGATACAATGGAACATTATGAAACCGACATTCCTGACAATTGTGTGTGATAAATGTCATCAGCGAGCAATAAAGATTAAAACTTCGGTAACCAATCCGACTGAGGGCATCAATAAAGTGAAAACATTCGTCGATTAACTTGAAAAACACATTTACAAAGATTTGTGGTGATTCTTAAAAGAGCATCTCGGAGTGTTTCAGGATTAGATGTTGCAATGAGTGATTTGGTGGCAACCTGGGGTTACTGACTAGGACTGCATCATGATTATTCAATGGCCACTAACCAGCACACAGTTCCCTTGCAATGGATATCCAGAATGTCAACCTACCTGAATGGTAAATGTCTTCTTTTCATCATCGGTTCGGATATGAATCTCCAGTGGGTGATCCTCCGCGACAGTAGATTCAGCACCAGTTACTTGTATGTATCGCATTTTTTCAAGAGAGTCGCTTGCATTTGATATGACTTCCCGAATGAAGACCTATAAAGAAACGACATATTTGTGAATTTTTTAATACAAAAGAGCATCTGACTACCTGAAACTCGTCTTTACTAGCAAAATCGTACATCAAGAACACAAAATAGGCCTAGGGCCTAGTTTAAATATTCTTTCTTGCGACAAAACAGCATTCTCAACTCAGATCTACATCCAATTATCAGACGATTCTAAACTAAGATCTACACCCAATTATCTGACTCAGTTATATCATCTGACTCAGTTCCACACCTAATTATCTGACTCACGGAATTCAACTCAGATTCGCAACTCAGATCTACACCTAATTATCGGGTCCATCAGTTACAGCATTGGACTTGGATTCTGGAGTCAGATTGACACCCAATTGTCTACACTCAGATTCTCAACTCAGACCTGCATTCACTCTCACGTAGATATCTATCTGCAAGTCCATGGACCTCAACTGAAATCTGTGCTTTTTGTGAGCATTTATGCTTGCCACTACGTCTACGTGGCAACTGAGGTAATGGGGACCCTAGCCGACTTCCTCAATAGGTGTCACTAGTGGTTAAAACTATTGAAATGAAACTGACATCCCGGTCCTGATCAATTTCCCACACAAAAGGCGTCCATTGTATAGGACCGGGTTTCGGTGTGCTGCCCTCTATCGTAGCTAGGATCCCCACTGGCCTAGCATCTCCATCATCGGCCGGAGATATACATGTACACCGAATTATCAGACTTGGATACCGCACAGGACTCGGATTCTAAACTCAGATCCACACCTAATTATCTGACTTTGATGGAACATACCTCCTTCTCTGAATACAAGGACTTCGCAACAATATCAAGAAGTTTTCTGGTCTCAGCCTGGAATTCATGCTTATCAGATGGTCCTGGAAATAAAAAATGGCTAAGATAATGTTCAAGGAAAGTGGAATAAACATCTTTGCAATGAATGATTGGTAGGAAAACGACCTTTCAAAATGGACAAATGTTGATAAACTGCTGTCATTTAAAAGAACATCATCAAAAAGATTTCTTTCTGTGAAACATGATTTTCTACAATTCCCCCAGCCAAGCCATTTGTAAACAAGCCATACATCTTGGAGAATTCACCGGCGAGGTGTCAACTACCTTTTGCGTAATTACGCCGCGCAGAAAAAAGGGAATTCATCATAGAGTAAACGCGTTGATTAATCAATAAATGAATGTATTCTCAACACTGCGATGTGAATATCTTGGCACCCGAATGACAAATTATGAAATCTCGTAAAGTACGATAGAAGAACATTGGTTTAACCCTCATTGTGCTTGTCCTTACAGTATGACCAAATTCAAACCACAGCATCCATTCTGCTACATCCAGCTTTAAAATCACTTTCTTAACATAAGTTCCTCCAACACTAACAGACTTGATGCTGTACGAACAAACTGGATTATCCTTGCCAAGGGTATAGAGCTTCTGCAGGTGACGTCATCACCGAAAAGTCCGGCATATTTACAGTCAGATTGACGTCAAATGACGTCGGCAACCCACGTGGTGCACTTTGTCGTCAGCACAAGTGCAGTGTATGCATCTTCAACGATCTACACATGGCGTACTATTGTCGTGGATGTCAGCATGGTGGACCGCCGGTCAAAAGTGACGTCATAATGAGCCACTGCACAAGCTCTATAGCACCATCCTTCTCAGATTCAGGGCCATAGGGCTTAGATACCAACATGCAAGCCTTTATTGGGCATGATGAAAAATTTGACCATGTATGGCTGGCATCTGGATCCATCATAGCAAGACTCAAGATCGACTCCCAGTAAGCAATTTTTAATACAGTGTTGTTCATTTTGTGGAAAGCTACCTTTAAGACAATCGCTAAACCAAATCCATAAGAAACCTTACGACACCCAATAGCATCATCGGAAGGTGTACTGGCGTAACACTCCACATTATCCAATAGCGCTAATTCCTGCTCTCTGTGCCTCTTAATTGGAAATCTACACTCCGCCGCACTACGATACTGAGCGCAATCACTGCCGATCAAACATCGCCGTGACAACCCGCCAGATGAAGAATCATTAATCGTCACTCGGAGGTAGGGATGTTGACACACAATGAACGCTGAAAGCGGCACGCTGTGTTCAATTTCCCGAAACAATCAACACAGTAGGGGTGAACTGTCGGCGTAGAAAAAGTAAAGACCATGTAAAGAAGCGTTATGTACTTAACGGCGATGATATGAGTTCACGTGAAGAAAAGAACAGTAGTGTTTATCACATTACAATGCTAGGGCCATATTAAGGAAGGGCTTGATAATCACTGTAGGAAGGGAGCAAGGGCTGAAAATCTTTCCACAATCACGAGGAGGACAACACCAGGAATTTCAGAGGCATGTAGTAGGGGCAAAATATCTACGGCAAATTTTTCGTAGGTCTAGCTATCATTTTCCCTGAGACCATTCATCACCTCACATACATACAATACCAGGACAGAGAGACTGGAACAGTCAAGACCCAAAACCTTCTTTAGTACCAACCAGCTATTTCATATGCTTCTTGGGGGCAAACTTTCTGGGGTCACTTTCGTAGAACTGTCATTTTCTTTGAGACCCAGTGGCCAGCGACCAAAGAGGGCAAGGCCCTACTGGCCGTGTCAAGGGCTCTTTTTGAAGGCATGAGGGCACGGTAGACACTGGCCGCCGCTTATGTCAAGCCCTGCCGTCCATCGTGCCTCACCATAACATATTGAAACTGAGCGAGTCCTAATACTCTCTCACGGCAGAGACAGTAACATTGACTAACTGCACAGCTCCACCTGTCTGGTAAGAACTAGCCGCTGATGGCAAGATAGAGCCATGTAAACATCGTATTTCATAGTACTGGTATTGTAGATGGCGCCGGCCCTATTCTGATCAACAGAAGTTGCAGAGAATCACCCAACTTCACAACCAACTTCTCCACTGATTGCTACAAAAATACTCAAGCGCCAGTTCTAATTGAAAACTACTTCCCGGTATTAATTAACTTATAGTTTTATTTAATTATCCGTCAACAGCAAATATGATTCATTACTGATGGCATGCAGAGGTGTTCCCGGCGCGGAGTGGAAAATGAAATTAGAATTCAGCTCGATCTGTCTCAGTCCGCCTTAGGGTAAAACGCGAGCCTTTTAGTTGGCTGTGTTTTCTAATTATGTCAACACTTCCCAAGTTAGCACTGCGTTCAGTCCGTTCCAGGCTAAGAGCGCCGAATTCACAATCCCTCCTTCTAGCACCACGTACAAGCTGTCAAGGCAACTCCACGGCAGGACATGCAGAAATTACCAGTGCCAAATATTCCTGATGACATTTCACATTTTCCCAACTCGGAAGAATTTAACAGCAGCGAACATAAAAACTTAGAATACCTTTTCCGTGGTACCTCTTTTTTGTTACTCCAGAGGGCAGGAATGTACTTTAACGGTTGCCAGGGTAAAAAAGTAAGGGAGGCAATTTCTCTCCTCACAACTCGAACATTCTACCGGTAAATGTTCGAGTACCGGGAGTGGGAAAGATCATAGCACATTGACAAAGTGTCATTCTTGTATTCTTAGGATGGAACAGACTGGAGAAGAAACACAAACGCTCCAAGGGCACGGATGAAGAATTAATGGAAATTAATGAGAAAATGCTTAAGTGTCGTCCAGTATTGATCCAATTCCAATTATTGTCGAAAATGATCCGCAACGAGATTTTGAAACAAGAGGTTCTTAATTAGTTGACGACGCAGCGCGGAATCTGGCCGTGAGCTTTTAGAGATAATGGTTTAGGCTTTTATGATCCGGTAACAAGATGCAAGGGAAGTTCATGCCCCTCAACCATGTTTGGGAGTCTTGACGACCTGATCATTTGGGGGTATGTGTACCTGTAGGTGGAGACAGCTTCCTGCAGGACTAACCACTTGGCCAGACTGGGTGCACTCACTGGTACATCTAGGAGAGCCACGTAAGCCAGAGCCCTATTCTTTGTGGAAAATCTTTTACAGCCAGTAAATTTGGAAAAGCAAGCCTTCGCAAATTGAGTGTGAATGTTGAACATGGATGGATCGGGTGAGACCCTCTTCTTGATCCTGGATCCACACCTGGAGTGTAGCCCTATCAAAATCCAAGTGAATTTGCTGTCCGAAAAGCCTAATGGTCACAAATGGCGCTATAGTTCATACTGAGTTACCAAATGTTGAGAGCTCGAGACTATAATGAAACTGAAACAATAAAGCCACTCAAATTTGAATTAGACAGCTGAACTTAATGATTATTTCATAGTTGCCCGAGGGAAGATCACAGCGTATCCATCCAACTGGAAAATCATGGAATTCACAGACAAATTCAAAACTTTGCATCAAAGGGAGAAAAATTTCTAATGCAAATTTAAACATGGGATTCAACTCTGGCTTTCTGATAGTTTCACTATTATCAATGAAGCTCTGATCATCCCAATGATCGAAGTGAAAAGATTTAATTTGGAATTAAACTGACACTGTTGTTTTGACCTGAGCCGCGTTTGGTTCAGGGTTATGTAGATAAGTTGACAGTGGATGACCAGTCCCTCAAGGCTGAGAGACGCAGGATTTGGGAAGGGGCAAGGACCAAGGCCTAGGTCATTTTGAACCTTTCATAAGAGCTGCCAAGTGAACAGTACAGCAATGCCTGACATGTCCCTGCGGTTAAGGCTGCTTCCAATCCATCCCTGTTATACTGGTACTTATTAGCTGAATCGAAGTTTAACAGACAGATTAGGTCTGTCATGATATGTTTAGTGGGCAGTCATGGTAGTGCAGTGGAAACATCTACATCTGACACCAATAGGTCGGTTGTCCGATCCCCGGTTGAGCCAGTGACTTTGATATGTGGTAGACAGGGTGATCACTCTCCGACAGCATCGGTTTTCTTCAGAATTCCAACTCCTGAGATAATATTTTTTTACTATAATGTCCAGTCCACACCCTCTCCTTGACATCTCCTCTAAGATAATCGTCTGACAACTCACACCAAGCAAGGAATACAAGAACTTTCCCTGATGGTCTGTAAGCAACGTCAACAGCCGCCACCACTCAGCAACATCATACGACACACGATTAATAAGGATTCTACCCGACGGCCATTGTTTAATAAAAGTGAAAAACACTCGCCAATATCAGTATCATTCCAAAGATAATTACCAACACAATCAAATCCCAATCAAAAGTGGCCTACGGGCATCATAAGATCCAGTTTTGTTTTTACGTTGTGCAGATTTGTTCCAAGCTCTTACGGCAGTCTATTGCAAGTGACAACATCGGGTATTTGAATTACAAAAGTGGGAATTGCTACTGCGGAGTAGATGTGGAAATTAAGAATGCATTTGTAATTGCACTTACACATCCGAGACAAATTATTCTCTTGTTATTAAGTGCTCTATTTCAGGGCAAGTTTAAGGCTTCAAAGGTCCATTCTGTAAATGATTATTTCATAAACATATCATGCAGTATACATGTACCGGTACTTGTATTGAGTCGAGGGCTGACTTGGTTCATGAATGCTCTTTAGACGATATTGGGCAATTTATATGTAATATAGGAGGAAACTACTGAGATCAAGGAATAGGAGCTGTCAGCGAGTTGACCAATAGGTGTCACTACGCTACGGCCAAATTCAATGCATATAGCGGACCCAGCCATTGATCGAGCAGCAATCACATAGATTTTCCTGTACATTGGTCCGCTAGAACTTCGCTGCCATCTGTTGGCAATATGTGCGACTGACTGCTCCTATTGAACCCTTGATCTCAGAGGAGTAGGCACAAGATGGTTCACCTTCGCCATTCTGACAACTCGACTCTAAAATAAATGTCACTCTTCACTGCTAATCTGATATTACACACCTAAACTCACGTCAAGCGCAGATAGCGTCCTGACGAACAAGCCTAAAACCAAATGTTAATTGTCACTGCTCATTTTCACAATATCTTAACGAGCGCATTGCGTGTCCCACATAACACCGATAATCACATTTCCGTGGAAACAAAAAGAAACAGGGAACTATCTCAAACGTTGACATGGCAGCATCTAAATGCAGCAGCACTATCGAAAATGCATTGTTTCTTCTCAGAAACATTAGAGGACACTTTTTCTCAAATCTACGTTGCGAAGAATGTGCATCCTAGCATACTGACAGGTGGCAGTAAGTGGCTACGCAACGCTACAAATTTGCCTGATTAAACGACGAACAACGAACTGCCAACATGCCATTTTGCTTCGCGCCAAAATCCCAGCTGGAATCTAAGACCTACAAGTACACCGCACATTGATGGCTCTCAGCAAGCAAGTCAGGACAGCCTTCAGAAAAGTCGTTAACTTTCGTTTCGCCAAGTGGGATTTCTCAGCAAATCTAATTACCTATGGAATACCTGGAGACAAAGAACACAACAGCATTCAGAAGAATCATAAAATAAAGGTGGACACCACTCATTAAAGATGTATGCTCGTCCTTCGTGGACAACTCGCCATGAATATTTCTGAGGCTGGTTTTTCTGGCGATGGTCAAAGCTGCCCAAAGATTTTTCAGCTTGGCTTCAAATCAAATGTATTGAAGCAGCAGGTTGATCGCCAGATGAAGGGAACGCTGCCTGTTTTGGCCCACTTGTCCTTCCTTGTGAAGAGTATACACCGAAAATGTCAAACATGTTCAATCCACTGAATACCCTTTCACTGTGTGCTTTTATGTGAACCAGTAATTGAAAATACTTTGTTCGTTCTCAACTAAGCATGTGTGTCTTCCAAAACGTACCCAACAGTACTTGAGTGTTTAGGCAAAACCATGTAGCATGTCACATTTTGGTCAAATTTGAGTTGATACCATTTTTGAAATCACTAGGTTTGGTCTCAAAGTTTTATGTACGCAGGCATGCACACAGTACGGCCCAGTATGCCGGAAAGTTTTGGGCATGCACAAAAACTACGCTGCCAGCACTGATCCGCAGGTCAAAAGTTACAAATACGCAGCGTTATAGCTGCATATTGAAAAATTTTAATAAGGAACTCATAAGGACTTGATATACCGGGTAGGCAAAAGTGTGACGACAGGGCCATAACACTCCAGAGTAGGGCCTAATAAAGTTTGTGTATTTTCAGATGAAGGGACGATGTGGGTAAAGTTTCATCACCCTAGAACTTGCCATGAAAGACACTTCATATTTGACTGCAGAGGGTAGAAGGTCACAAAGATATTTTGAAAGACATTGGCTGGTATTCATAAAAGTCAGCAAATGCTTTGACCAGGCCTTTAGATTCCCCTGAAGTCCAGACACCCTCTATTTTTTTACCTTATTTTGGGGACATTTTTCGTCGCGTATTCATCTCCATCTCATAGCCATCAGTCACCAAGGAGACTGGGTTTTGTAGTTATGAGAGTCATAGAAATAAAGAAAACCCTATCCTTCATGTCTGAAAACTGCAGAAGAGCTATTTATTACACTCCTCAGAAATGCTACGAGAGCTATTAACTCTTGGGGAAAACTTTAATGACAAAGCTTTTTGTCTTCATGGAGTTTTCGTCTTTTGGAGGGGCTGAATTTGGGGACATTTGGGGACATCAATTTTGGGGACATTCATTAGCAGGAATTTGGGCGACACCTTATAACGGTGTCGTTTTGCGGGAATCTAAAGGCCTGTTGACTTAAAGGGCCTCTAGAGGCAGCCCAGCATGGCTGGGGAAAACCCCGGGGAAAACCCAGGTTCAATACCTCGTACTGGTGATTAACGTTAAAGTGGCGCCGCCTAGCTGAAGAACCGGTACTGATAGTAGCCTAATGGCGAGCTGCCTCTAGAGGCCCTTTAAGATTTGCACAGCAGTGTCCAATGTAATGTACTATAAAATTTAAAGTAAGCATTTGCTAGCTTTTATAAATATCCGCCCTCACTGAATCATCGAAGTGCCGGCGGACAGAAACCAGAGAAACAGACACGACAAGCCTAATCCCCAAGAATAAAAGTCTCACCAACACATCAAAGATGAGGAGAAAGGGAGAAAAATCCTGTGAGATAATTTCTTTAGCTGTAACTAGCCGAGAGGTTTGGCATGAATATCTGTAGTGGACAGTTCAAAGCTAGTCAAACGCACCCAACTCATGCCATGTGACGTTTGGCCACACAAGCTCAGTCATTGAAGGCTCTTCAAGCAGCTGCCTGCACCCAAAAGTTGACAAGAAGGGCTTTTGCCATTTTTGCGCATCTCCCTACTGCAAACTTTCAGGAATGGCAAGCGTTGAACTTCAGCTTCAGGAAGTGGACGAAATATGCCATCAAAACCAATCTGGCACCCTGGTAATTCATCTCAACGGTCCGATAGGATAAGGGGTGACGGAAACGAAGTCAACTGCCGGTGTACTGATCAATATCCTGTTAGGAGAGTTACACATGTGTGGCCAGAAGATATGGCATCTCGCAAGGAGCTCACTGACTCATAGCAAATGAGGATTGCTTGGGTTTTCCAACAGTGATTCAGGGACAGAGGAGAGATAACACAAAATGGTGTTTTAACCCTTGTTACATCGTGGTGAATCCTATTCTGTACTCACCAGGACTAAAATCAACGTGGTAGTTTTGAGTCGACAAACAGGCACAAATCCTAGGGGTCCATGGGGTCACCACCCAATTGGCAAACAATCATTTTCATCAGTATTGGTCAGCAATCACATCTCAGGCCATTAGATTTTAGAATTTTCTGGGAAGAACTCCCAGATCACCCTCGATCGTCGCCCACCTTCAATGGCTGGCCAGCATTCTCAGATCTTTAGGGCGTATTCGAATCACCGTTCTTGACAACACTCGTGCCGACCCAGTTCATGTAGTAAGTTGCTGACTCAACTTGAGAATGGCGGTTCCAAACGCGAGAACGCAACCAGATTCGGGCCAAGAACGTGTTCTTCTCACTCCCCACTGAGCGGAGGGTAATGAGAAGAACACGTTCTTGCCCCGACTCAGGATGCGTTCTCGGCGTTCAAAACTGCCGTTGAGTCAGCAACCACATGAACTGGGTCAGCAAGAGTGCTGTCGAGAACGGGGATTTGAACACGCCCACCCCTGTATCCCCCTGGCCCTTGCAAAGGAATACCTCAACTACAAGCCTAAGCACAAGGAAAGCTTAGTGATACAGAGGCACCTTCCCATGAAGCACCTCCCACAGGCCTACCTTTTGACCTTTCGGTATCCTTGATGATACTGTGATAATCTTCATCCTCCTTCTCAACTCCAGCCTCTGTAGAAAACAAACGACTTAGACATCGGCCTCCGGTGACCTCCTGAAGAAAATACTGGCGACTGGATAGGTTGGATTTTGAACAACCTGCAAAGAAAAGGAAAGAACTTTAGCACGAGCTTGGTGAAAAGTACTATAGAGCTCGAGCCGATGATGTCATCACGAAAAAATCCGCCATCTTGCCGGTCAAACTGACGTCAAATGACGTCAGCGGCCCACGTGGTGCAGTTTGTCGTCAGCGCAAGTGGAGTGTTGCGTCTTCAAGCATGACGCGATTTGCACGTGGCGCACTTTGTCGTTGACCGGCAGCATGGCGGACTGCAGGTCAAACGTGACGTCATAATGAGCCGCGGCTCAAGCTCTATAGCAAAATCTATGAGTGGTATTTCATGGTTGCGATACACCAGGCCTAGCTCAGCATAATCTCCATCGATTTTATGTGTGTTTTGTTATGACAACAACAGCAATCTCTCCAAATTCTTCGAATCAATAAATGCATGTTCCCACTGCTCGCATTATAACTACATGTGTAATATCAACCGATCCTGCCCGATAAATACATCGCGAGAGATTTGGAGAAATTAAATTTATTCATTAACTTTTCAAACGAATATCATCGAGAATGGAGTAATCAGTGCCGGACTGATCATGTTTGATCTGCTGATCACATGATTACACTTGTCATAACCTCGGCGTTAACGCTCCCGGGAAGGCCACGACACGAATGTGTTAGTATATGTAATTTTAAGAGTTACCACTAGACATCGCCACCATCACTAAAACTTCGTGATACCAACAATTTCCTCAATAACCACATGTATACGCGAGTGTATCATTTTGACATAAATGCCCTCTCAATTCGGGATACTTTAGTTCCCACAATTCGTCAGTGCGACATTTTCTATCAAATTCGACCTTTTACACAAAGGACAACCCCATAAGAACTACCGGTAATCATTTCTAACACTACATGTAGTTAATCTCAAAATAAGTTATTTCAGTTCCAAAACTCATGAGTTTCAAAACATATCTGTTGAGTAACCCTCAACTTTTTTAAGGAAACTCAATTAACGGACTGTATTCATACATAGGTCAAAAAAATTTCACACGACAAGGATATTATGATCCGAAATACCTTGGCACATAGCACCAATAATGAGCACACATGTATTTGATTAACAGCAATTAGTAAGTAAATCTGACAAACTCCTCCCTATCTTTTGTACCGAGTGTCCACTGAATCCCTCGTTATCCGCACATAACGACCCAATTATGCGTGATAATTAAAACTGGACACCGTCTCTGGTCGACATGACAGTAATCCGACCAAATCTCAGGATATTAACCCCGTGGGGGCAAGTACTTAGTTTGCTTGTGGTATTTTCTCTTGCGTAGGTCCGCACTTGAGTACAGGTTGATACACCAATGAACAGATAGAGGTCACTACTGCATCGGTGCTACTAGCTAACTGGTAGCAGGTACAAGTGACCTCTTACATTGAATAGTCTGATGCTGGCTCTGGTTTTCTCTTGCATGCATTAGGCCAAGGCTCAAAATAACTTTTTTTACTTGTATAGCAAAATTGCCAATCAAAGGTTCAACTTGATTAGCAATTTTGGTACTTTGTGTAACTTTATTGTCCATGTAACAGCGGAAGCCATCTTGCATGATTGTTGATGTCAACCTCGCACACAACAACACTTACATATGCAAGCGAAAATACTATGACTCATGCGTAACAATCACGAAAGTGAGGTTTGGTTGGCGTCGTTAGTTGCCGATGTACTGACTGATTCCTCAACGACCGCTGGTCTGCCGTGGCTGTCTCTACTTAAAAACAATGTATTGCAAGTTTGCAAACGTACCTCCTCGGCCATATCGCACTTTCTGATTTTTCTGTTGCAAATTTCGATGCGATACCGCTTATTTTGAGCCTTGCAAGCTGCCAATATTATGTTACACAGCTCTCGATTCAATATTCACATGCAAAGACTTGATTAGAAAATTTGTATTCAAAAGTACAACGCAAGAACTCTATGGTTCCATATGCCAACAATCTTCGATAAGCTGACAAAAAACTTAGAATTCAATAATATTAGTCCATCAATATTAGTCCATCTATTAATCAAAGTATCAATCAACTTATTCTTTCCGAGCAGAAGGACAACACATCCGTGTTGACTTAACCCGAAGAACTCAAAAACTTGCATGAATATCCTTTAAGAAACCATGACAGGCAAAAAATCTATGAAACTGGCAAGTTTTTCCGCACGTTATTACTCACACCCATTTAACAGTATCAGTTAATCAGAACGAAACCAACGTTGCCACACTTTGCGTAAAAATGCATCAGCAAGATTGCGCCGAGATCGCAGTTATAATGGACGGACGGCTCTGATGATTGACAGGCTATTTCGCGGAATATTTGTCCAACAGTACCTCAGCTGGTGGAGAACACGGGCAGAAGATTCTGATCTGATCAGCGTCAGTAGGCTGTCGTTTCTTGCCAAGTGAGAAGCTGTAGTGGTCTATGGTGTTGAGAAAAGGATGGTAATTGTTGCAGCAACACTGTCCAATGATGAAAGACTGCATGGTCCCCCGCTTCGACATGACTGCAGCACTCCAACCTGAGAGAAGGCAAAGACTTCACTTCGCTCCGCACCCCTCATGGTCAAATGGAACACTATAGAAAAGTGATTTTTTTTCAAAGCTGTCGCAAAAAAATTGTATAAATAGGACCTTAAGGCCCTGTTACACTTGTACGTATCCGAATTCCTTATGAGTTGCGCATTGACATTTTTTTCATTCGCAGTTATATGCACCTCTTATGCATCTCAATCGTTTTGTGTAAGTTTTATGTTCCGTACATAAAACTTACACAAAACGATTGAGATGCCTTATGAGGTGGATATTGTGCGTACGACTGCGTATGAAAAAAATATCAATGCGCAACTCGAATTAGGATACGCAGAGCGCCTTTAGGTTGTTCAGCTAGGTGGGATTCAGAATGGCTGCTATGACAGCTCAGAAATAAGGATGCTGTGTTTGTATATTTTCGTACCCAAATTTTTCAGCACAATTTGCGTGGGATTAAGTTTTTAAGCTCTATGAAGTCAAACAAGTCCATAGTCTGCACAAAAAAAATTTATGCAATTGACAACCCAACTGATACAGAACTGATGATGCGATAAGCCAAGATATTGATACCGACGAGCAACCGTAATACAAACCAAGCTTAATTAATCTGACAGCTTTGCAGAAGAAAAAAATTGCAATATAATAGGAATGTTTTTCAACGAGTGATAAAATCACTAAGGGCGGGCAACAAATCAATCAGACAATGAAGCCAGTAAGTGTGGACAATCGCATCAGGGAGACATTCCTTATAAGAACAAGTAAACAAGATATAAAAACGTGCAACGTCGCATTGACCACCGATAAACATGCTCAGAATGACAACGAGAGTCCGCCTAATGAAATCGCCCCAATATCAATACATCTTGATTGAAATCAATGGAGACGAGTGAATTGCTTTGGCCGTGAATCAATCGCGAGAACGATGACGCTAAAATGAAGAAATATCTGCGCAAAACGCAGATAATTCTCAACGAGATGACAGGATGTATTTATTTTAAATCGTAAATGTTCAACAGAGAATGATGATGAGCCGCGTTACGTGATTAATCATATCCTGCGAGTGTCCTCGACTGGGCTACCCAAGTGTCCTGGACGTAAACACACACATACCGAATGGGCTGCTGCACTTGCTGATGTATGCCCTCATCAACCTCAGCTACCCGCATTTTACTTGCAGTTTACTTCACCCTAACTAACATCAAACAATCCCAGATGACAAAGGTTCAGGGGAGGGCACTGGAGGACATAAAAGCTTCTTGAAACACTACTAATACATCTCGTACACGATTTCAATACTCTTACTGATTGCTCACTAATTGTTGTTTAGTTTGTCAGCTAATTAATATATCATTACAAATGAATCTGTGAAGCGAAGTATTATTGATATTGGCCATCCTTGTTGAGGACCAAAGGACTCATTGAGGGATATGCCAACTGTCCAGAATGTTTATAGACCTTAATTGATGTCAGCCAGTCCGAGATGAAGGTTGAAGAACACCAAGGCAAGGCAAGAAATAATTAAGTTTTACAGGAGGTCCTGTCTTATCCTATGTACAGAACCTGTCCTGATTACCAGTCAACAGAAATTCTGGCCGGAACCACCCTTAAGACGAAGCTGTGGGGTACAGAAGAGGATCTCTGGCAGACAGCGAGTTTTGTCGAACGACAAGATTTCCGTGTTTGATGGTGATGCAGAAGACGTCTCCCAACCTGTAGACCATCTCAACACAGACACAGGCGAGGCACCTGGTTGCAGAAATCACCAACAATATGATCAACTCAAGATGTATCAAAATGTACCATAAGATAGGTACCGGTACCATTATATCACATCCGAAAAAAAGGAAAAGGCAATCAAAAAAGTATACCGTAGTGGTGATTGTGGTCCAGAAGACGACATTGGTATGATTTCTTGTCCGAATGTTATCGGCATTACCACAAGCCTTCAGAGACGTGTAGTGAGATATGGATGACACCCAAGCGATACAGTAACATCAATCTCTATAGCCAGCTAATGTCCCGTATTATGACAAACTTGAAAGATGCGGACTCCATCTTAAAAGACCCAAACCGATGATAAATGGCACACCGACTTCGAAGGGAATTTTGCCGATAAAGCAACCAATTTGGATTTACACGTTTTTGTTGCGAAGAAAGATGACAATAGTTTATTGGATCCTGGCGACAATTCCTAATCATAGCTGAGCATCTAAATGGGTCCCATTCCTCTTAATAGAAAAATGTGTTAAATATCTTCAACAACCAGGCGGCAGTGGCAGAAATGCTGTTCATATTTGGCTGAGATTTTCAATGTAGTCCGAGGTACTATGACGAGGTAATCACTTTCCACACAACGAACACACCATTACTTCAGTTAGGACCAAAGATGATGGTCATAGCACAGCCATAAACTGTATCTTTGGCAGATAACTTTGGTCCCTTGTAGGCTGGAGTTCCAACACTGATGACAATCATCCACAGGTGAAGACCTCTGTCAGCTGGCCAAAAACTTTGTGGGCATCGTTTTGCAACAGCCCTTTCCTCAAAACTTCCCAGATATGCAGCAAAAAATCTATGTCATCTTTGTTCCAAGAGAAAAGCAAGGCATCGAACTTAGATATCATCTTTGTCAGCTCACCGAGAACATGCTAGCCATCATGGTGCCACTGAAACCATCCACGGCCTGCAAAACTGCCCTTCCCCAAAAAAGGCAGATACATGTATATGCAGCATTCTTTGTCATCTTCCGAAATGTAATGTACTTTCCATCCAATTTAACCAATGATCTCTGAGCAGAAGCTGACATCTTTGGCCAGGGTGTGAGAATGACATATACAATTTCCTCAGTGACGCTCCGGTTTCTGTATGGTTTCCCCAATCTTTGAGTGGCAGTCTCCCTCGGGAGAAGATCAAAGAAAACGAAATGGTCCTCATTCCATGTGCCTTCATCTGCCCAGAGGGCTCCGCCACAATGGTCACTAGGATTTCTGCGTCCACAGAAATCAGAATAGCCAAGATTGAAATATCAGATCGAGTATCAGAATAATGCACTCAAGACATCAGTCTCTTCTTCAATGACGAAAATCTCCATATCAAGGTTTATCCATTAAAACAACCGAGAGTGAGAAAAAAAATTCTGAACTGAAATTGAAAATCTCTTTACAGATTTGATTGACTAGCTTTGTTTTTCACGCAACCCATCTTGCATATTATTTTGAAATATATCCTCCCCAGATAATGCCTCTGATTATTTCTGGTCATATATTACCATACATTTGATTAAATGGTGTTCGGTGATATTTCTGTTAATTATTACGTATTGTAGATTTTTATGGCCTTGATGCGTGGCGTGTTGTACTGAGCTCTGCAGCTGATTCATTACCTTCATGAGATTGTACATTAAATGACAGATGATTATTAATGTGATACCAATATTTTCAGTTTTTCTCATCTATTTTGCGTTGGTGCCTTGGCAGAATCTTAGCCGACGCGTAAATCATCACACAGGATTGAATTAAGGATCAGCGATTATATGGTTAGAGAGGTTCAGCTCAATACCATTGGAACAAAGTCCCATCTACTGCCCATCCTACACGGGTTAAAGTCACTTTCCTCCCTTCCCAGCTAAGTTAGGCGGAACACATAAATTTATGGAAGATTTCAGTGGACATCTCATAAATCGAATGATGTCAACCTAGCGAGGTATTTTCAATACTATTTCATGCTTGGCCGGCCTGACAAATGGCCGTGATTGAACCACAAGATCTGTCGGCAAAAGACCTATATCATTTGTTAGATATGACACAGGTCAATAGGGGTCATCGTGAAGATTCTCCATATTTTTGCATTTATTTGAAAGTCTGAGAGCATCCAGGACAAACTTGGGTCGAACTTTTCATCCACACCAGGCGACATCCTTTGTTGGACAACAGCATTCGTTATCAGCAGGGATTTCACCATTGACAGAATCAATCATTGTCATCAAGCCAAGGTAAAGGCACACATCTCGGGTACATTTTTTTTTGCTGTAAGAAAAAAATACTCACATAAATGATCGTGACTGCTACAATAACTGGCCACCTTTGACGAAAAACCAGACATTTGTATTAATAGAGTAAACTTCAATTTTTAGATCATCATGAATGATTGTATTACAGTAATTTACTAGCTGATTACATGTACCGTATATGTTGACTGTTCAAAGTACCGAAGATTATTAATTAACCAAACAAAACTTATTACTGAGGCTCATTAATACAGAATAAAGCAGAAAAAGTTATGGGTGGTAACATACCTTGTATATTTCTGGAAGATTCTTTAGACGGCCATGACTGCTGCTTCTGAGGCAAAATTTGGAATATTTGGTAAGCAACACAGATTTCGAAACTTCCTGTTCATTTCAATCTTACTGCTGGGATCTCTAGAACATACAATACACTTCTCATTGAATTTACCGAAGTTATAAAACAAAATGCATCTCTTCGCCATTTGGGCATTATCAGGCCATAGGTATGGGGCACGGAGGAAACCCGGGCAACATCACCATTCCACAATTTATAGCTCTTGACAAATTTTTACACGGATATGTCTGTTGACCAAGTTTTACGAACTGACAACCCGACAGCGTAGTTGATTGTTCGGAATTAGCCAATAGCCAAGGGAAATCTCTGTCCACTGTTGCGGAGCATTCACTGATATTAGTTTTTCATTGTTATTGATCAGCCATTGATCAATGAAATTACCACTGATCTCGGACGGAACGCCATTGTTCTAGATGAACTGATCATTCTATTTTCATTGGCGGACTTCTCTACAAAATCGCCGATCGATTCTCGTCCAATTGTCGCAGCAAATTGAGTCTGTCCATCCTGAAGCCCTGCGGCATTTTGCCAGCTTCCATGATGAGTTTTCATTGGAATTTATTGGGATAATGCATCCTAGTTGCTGGAGTAGTGGTCAGAAATCTTGACCCAGAACTGAGGAGTCATGGGTTCAAGTGTTAGAAGAAGCACTGGAAAATTTGATGTTTGAGCAAAATGTGGGCAGACTCAACTTTTTTGGACCAACCAGCGAGTTTGCAGTCCAAGGTCACCTGGTTTCAGCACTCTTCATCCAGCCTATCTGCATGACATTGAAGAAAGACTGACACCTCCCCTGGTGGCCAAAAAGAATACATCACACCCCCTTCCTCCAAGATTAAGCACCACAGAACCCCGAGCCAACCCATCCAAGTGAAGATGCTGTCATCTCGGACAACATCCAACGGGAAACATTAAAATGATTAAAGAAGCAAATCTTCGATGCCCAGAACCATCGACTCAAAGAATGCACGACTTTTCTCCCAAGCCTATACCCACGGGGCTTATCGATCAAAGCAAACAGTAGCGGCCGGCTATTCATCCCATCAACACCAATCAGTGTTCAGTGGACCGTACTCTACCGCATACATCATACCGTCATCTCCCCGCCAAGACGCCCGTTATCACATTATGAAATATTAATGGCGAGAACGACGAGTAATTCTTACCAACGCCACCGATGAAGATTGCTTTTGACGTGATGGACATCTTCTGGGAATGCGCAATGACAATGTTTGCATGCGCGCCATTTTTATTAAATCTCTATGGACCGTCCAGCCCCCGAGTTTGTTCACGTATAAACAATGACAAATATTCTGGCAGAATAGCTGAACACACTTAATTATCTTTAAAAGGCATGATTCATTCTAAAATTTCAACAGATTTGGTCTTCATATGAAATTACCAGTTAGCAGAACTGACACCAGGGGGCCTGAGAAGTACCAGTTTTGAATATACACCAATGGCACGTCATTAACCCCTAACGGTTAAGTATCAGTACACACTCAAGATAAGGAATTTGGATGTTGTGATCAAGATTGCAGACTTATCATGCAGGTACAGTGATTGAGGACTCTCATGGTGTTGTTTTTTTGCTTCATCAATCTTAAAGATAATGTATCACGGGTATTTTCGTGGGCCACGAAAATCATTGTTTATTTACATTTTGTTTGTTTATATCCAGTCTTTCTTTGTCCTTTGAGTAATTTGTTGATGGCATGTCCCTCCAGAAATTCTTTTGATACCGAAAGTATTAAAATTGGTGGGTCTGTATGTCCCAAAAGTCCAAAATAACATACCGGTAATGTAAACATCCATGTTTACAAACATTGAATGTAAACAATGAAGTCGTGATNTAGCGGCCGGCTATTCATCCCATCAACACCAATCAGTGTTCAGTGGACCGTACTCTACCGCATACATCATACCGTCATCTCCCCGCCAAGACGCCCGTTATCACATTATGAAATATTAATGGCGAGAACGACGAGTAATTCTTACCAACGCCACCGATGAAGATTGCTTTTGACGTGATGGACATCTTCTGGGAATGCGCAATGACAATGTTTGCATGCGCGCCATTTTTATTAAATCTCTATGGACCGTCCAGCCCCCGAGTTTGTTCACGTATAAACAATGACAAATATTCTGGCAGAATAGCTGAACACACTTAATTATCTTTAAAAGGCATGATTCATTCTAAAATTTCAACAGATTTGGTCTTCATATAAAATTACCAGTTAGCAGAACTGACACCAGGGGGCCTGAAAAGTACCAGTTTTGAAAATACACCAATGGCACATTAACCCCTAACGGTTAAGTATCAGTACACACTCAAGATTAGGAATTTGGATGTTGTGATCAAGACTGCAGACTTATCATGCAGGTACAGTGATTGAGGACTCTCATGGTGTTGTTTTTTTTGCTTCATCAATCTTAAAGCCGACAATGAAGCCGTAAAAAAACAAATGTAGTGAAGCTCACATAAAAAATAACAAAGATTTCCTGCAGACATGCTATCCAATCTTCTTCCAAATCTAAAATGCTTCTAGGTACAATCCCACACCTCCGTTCTTCAATAACTCTGGCGTATCACGTCGCCTCCCCCCAGCATACAAATAACCACAATATTATTAACAACTCCTAGTTTTTATGAATCTCCGCCAAGAGTGACGTTTAGCCGCCGACTAATGCATTGTGGGTCGTCGCTGGAGTAGCCGTGATATATAATAATGTTGCGGACAAATTAATGGGTTTGCATGAGGCATTAGAGCCTTTCTGATCAAATTAGCTAAGGTGCCGAACGTATAGTTGTATTCTGATCATGCACCTTGTCTCTGAAGACAACACAAAAACGCCATTTGCGACGGAAAAACAACACCACTGTCTGGGTTTTTTTTGTGAAGAATTACTTCATCTAGAGCAGCATTCAACAATGTCAAGGGGCAAAAAATACATCACAACCAATTGCGAAGTCCAATGCTGATCATCCAGAACTGAACCAATACAACACGGCGCTCAAGCTCAAGCGGGTCCGTGGGTTCGAGTCCGGCAGGAAGCTATGTCTTTCACCTTAACCCATTATTATTTTTTGCCCAAGCTCACTTGGGTGTTGAAACAGGCCCTCTATTTCTTTTTTAAAAGGATGGCATCCCAACTACTTGATGATCATCACCTGATATAGCCTGTCACCTCCGGATACTTGCACATAGCTGATGACTGAACAAACCGACAAAATCGCTGCCTATCGGCTTGCCACCTCGAGCATCATGGGAAATTCCCGCACGTCCAGGAAGTCGACCGGAGATTGTTTGATGGCGTATCGGATGGACGATGACCGATGATGACCGCTACACAATTATTGTCAATCATTCATGAATTATTAAAGAGAAATCAGTGTGGCTCATCGAAGGCAAAACAGGGGCAGAATTACACCTTCAGGAATTTTGAAGGAGACAGACACCAACAAAAACATGGGTCCTTTCACCCAGGCACCGCCATGATGTCCCTTAGAAAAACCAATGGAACAAGACAAAAACACACAATGCTCAACGTAATTCTTTTGTCAACAGACAACATCCAACACGCAAACTTCACAAGCAAACCCACATAAGACGCTGTTACGAGAAGACCTTAATTAGGGCCGCCAAATCCTCAGCTCTTTTCATTGGTTCTTTTTCCACTCCCCACGGTGCGGCACACTATGGGCTCATCAACCAGCGAATAGTTTTTCGTATTCTACCTTTTCAACATTGTTTTCTAATTAATTCCTAATGAGGACTGTGAATCCCACGGGCACACAGGACGAAAAATGTTTTCCACAATCATTTTACAGTGGATGAAGGTAATAATTAGGAAAAGATGACAACCAATCGTTAGATAAAGCTTCCATTTAAGGGGGCCTATTCTCACCGTGCCAGGCATGTGGGTAGCAGTGTTCGGCCAACTGTGGCAGGAGGTACACCCTCCCTGAACGCCGTGGAATTATACGAGTTGTTTTTTAGAGCACTTTAATAACACACTTAGCTCATTCGAGCATAATAGAGACTGTCATATCCCGAATCTCCCAAATCTTGGATACTTCACTGACAAGGGTTATTCTGAGCAGGCATATTAGCATGGGGGAGCCGTCTCAAGCTGAAGTAATCGCCATATACTGGTATGACACCTCTACCTGTGTGGCATACTCAAGTAGTATGGCCATTTTTGGCTTTAGACTGTGGCGTTTTTTTATCGCACCATCCTAGATATCATGCACATTGCCAGCCACAGTGTTTTTTTCATGGAAGATGTTTTTTTCTGATTGGGACAACTGATTAGCATATTTGTCAGGAGTGATCCACGTGGACTGCAAGTGGCCACATCACCGAGGACTTCGATGACCTATTGTTTTCCCACATGCAAGACAGACTGACCGTGAAGGCATCTTTGAGGGATGACTGACAACATAAGAAAAAGGGCATGGTTTTAAACCTTCTTCTGACAGGAAGGAATGTGTTCTTATACAGTCCTCAAGACAATGGAAGAAAGTCAAAAATGCCCCAAGTCGCAAAATCTTCTCCATTATTTCTCCTATAATTCAGATGCACTCAATAGTTCCTGATAGCGTACGATATCATCCCTGCCTGTATCCGCTACATTACCCCCAATAAATGGTCGAGAGCAAACAACCGCAAGCAATGCCCAACCGTGGTTGTCACGCGCTGATCGAGCGCATTGATCCAGTGGGTGATTTTAATTCAGATATGTAACAATTTCATCTTGAATTTTGTCCCCACGAATTACACTTCCTAGGTCGAGGTTGAGTTCTTACTTCTGAGGAGCTAAGAGAGTGAAAGTAAAGCAGGGGCTTCAATAAAATTGCGGCCAGAGTCTACCATGATTGTCAATATAGGTATCATTACATTCAGAAGACACTTGATAAGAATGAGATCCCATCCCAGCAACGAGTAATGAAAGAGACTAGAACAATCTTGCCTTAATCTAACCTGTACCATTACATCATTAAGTTTCTGAAGACAACCAACGTGGCATCCAATGGGTTAATAAATAAGTGTCACTAATCAGCAGAAGTTATGATTAATTTCATTAATTAAAACACCGCCAATCTGCAGTAAAGATCTCAGACCTGACAATAACTGCAAGAAATCCATCGAAGCGTCCCACACCAATAATAATGAACGGCAAGAAAAAGCCGCAGAGATTCTACTTGTCAAAGTTTGTCCCATTATGAAATACGTTCATCTCGTAATTTGCGCCATTGGATCAGTGATTGATCGCGGGGCTTTCTGTGTAAGCAGCCGAGCTTAAAACACATTCCCCTCATTTTCACCACATTTCTTAAACCGTCACATAACCGCTCGTCAACTGATTGGTGATATTTATGAGTTTTCTTAGAGAGGAGTTTGGTCCTGCCTCACATGACTATGATGACAACTAGCATGATTTTCACCATTCTGAAGCAATTCCCCTCACAGGCTCTACTGTATTCAGCCTCCAGGGATCACTGCATCTTTGGTTTGACAGTTTGCACTTTTGAAATCAGAGACGGATGTTTGGGGGGGGGGGNATGTGATGACAACCTCACCAATTAGATTGTAACAAAACGTCATAAATCTCAGCTATTTGAGTGTTCTTTTATCAGATCATCGATTTTACGAGCATGTTCTATATCAAGAATCTATATGAGGAATAATGGTAATATCATGATATAAATATAGTAGATATCACGTGTAAAAAACGTATGAATGGTAAGGATTCTGCGTCAGATTTGTATCGGTGTAGAGTAATTTAGTCACGTGGTGCCAAGAGACACCGTCGGACGGCGACGCCAGAGTTGTTCGTGACGGATGCCAGACGTCACGCTGGCGTCACCCTTTCCCGTCATTTTGTATAAGATTCGATGACGAAGCGGTCTTCTTATTAGATGCCAGAGGAAGTCAGCAATTTGTGTGGGTTTACCCTTACAAATGATTGAAGAGGAAACATTCCAAATAATTTCCGTTTTGATTCAGGGAAAGCAGTGGCATTTCTTACCATTTTATTGGTACGAAAACAGGCTAATTTCTCTTCTTGTTTATGACGCTTTTTCAAAATGCAGATTATTATTTTGGTTAGACAGCACTTGTCAGTTTTCAGGATCACAGTTAGGTTACGCGCGCACCTGCTACTTTACACCCCTGCTTTCCAATAATGGTACCATCCTGTTTATTCTTCTGTCCGCAAGGCGAGTAGTGGAGTGTAGTAGTGTAGTGCTGTTCATAAGGAGAGTTCACGGCTGGAAAAAACGTTGCGTCCTCAATGTTCGTTTTTAAGTTCCCTCGTGCGTGAAATTGGCTTGAAGGGTAAAAAGAAAGTGACTAAAGTGGATTCAATGATTTGATTTCAGTTGTTGATAACGGTACGGTTACTGACAGCGTGTGAGTGTTCCAAGACCCATGTCATTGTTATGTGGTGGATATCGGCCCATAGCTAACCCTAGTCTAACCGGACTTAGAAACCTCACATTTACACTGAGTGTACCCCCAGAGGCCTGGAACGCAACGCCACCATAGTGCATCCACATGGAAGTATGGGAGATTTCCTGTCGCCCAAAAGAAAGGACGTCGTGGAACGGTTAAGGCGCCGGATTGACCAATACAGACGGCTTAATAATGGCCGCTTGCAAGCGTTTGAGCCCAGCATAAATGGACTGTACGAACAGACCAGGCAGGAAACCCTTATACAGCACCAACGGTGGTTAGAAAATAGGGCCAAAAAGGCTAGCAAACACAAGTCAAAAGGTGACTCCAGCGGGCAGGGTGAGCAGAGGTCGGCCTCTCAGAACGTAAGTACAACACATAGTATACCGATAGTGAACTATCATTATACACATCCCACTACTACATGTCAATTTCGATCTGGTACCACGATACTGTTCGATTGAGTGGGTTTTGCATATTGGGTCGGTGTGTATTGTGTCTATTCCCGGCTCGTGACCTGGCTACAGGACTGAATAGATTTTCGGATCTCTCAGCACTTGTTCCAGGAATAGCGACAAACGCTGGACACCTTTTGAAATTTCAAATGTGACTAGCCAGGATGGTCTTAGTGACCACATGTTGTGAGGGGGTGGGTCAACAATCATTTTGCTCTCAACTCTTATTTTCCAATTACTGAGAATTAAATGGTTAATCAGTTAATCAGATTATTTTCAGGTCCTAATTGCTAATTAGTGTTAATTAAGGCAAGGTAGCATTATTTGTTCAAAAACTGAATATCCATCATGATTACAGCTTCTTAAAAATTTTTACAGAGTCGTACCTTATTACCTGTGGGACTTTTCAATTTCAGATCTTGCAAGTTTTGACTGTTTCTTTTTTTAAGCCTGGAACTTTTAAAAATTGTAACTCTTTCCCTATAACTTACCAGCCCAGAAGAATGACCCTCACAATGTTACTATTCTATCAAAAATGTGACCTCCACAGCAAAACCAGTCGCATGTCGCTCAGAAGGTGAGCCACAAAGAACTAAGATGACATCAGAAGAGAATGGAAGAAATAGATTACTTCAGATTTCATAACAGGCAGACAATATTGAAAGTGACCAACATTTGGTCTCAACCTGCCAAGCTAACATGCGACTGGCTTTGCTGTGGAGGGTCACAAATATCACCTGATTTTTAGCTCTCAGAGGCCAGTAACTAAAGATACTGTACCTACCCACTTAACAAGTCATCTTAGTGAGGTCTTCCTTTAATATTGGTTAAAATGATATCAACAGGAAGCAAGGGTAAGGGACAACCAGCCACTTGGCAGTTCTTGAAGTCATGAGTCTTCCAGTTGAAGAGTGAGATCTTCCAAGTTGGAAGACTCTGAGATGCTTGGATTTCTTCAACAAAATGTAAAAGAAAACAAGGAGGTATTCCAAAGATTTTTGCTGCCAAATAACAGTAATTCTCTTAGTTCCAGCTCATACAAATATTAATGTGATGAGGTAGAACTGCTTTATGAGGCGTGTGAAGGAAATATCACCAATCTACAACAATTGATGCGATACCTAGAATTTGCCGTAATTGTCTGATACATTGCACCATGATAAACCACCAGCCCCATAGATTTGACCCAAAATACTTATATCATTTGCCTGTCAATGACTGATAACCGAACCTGGATACAAATGTAATGATGTATCTTGGTTGTTTTACATTATGTTACAAAATGTTGTCCTCTGTACACAAGAAGCCATGCCTACGGTCTGGGTTATGATTGGTGCTGTTGAGTCAGAGGTCAAATCAATTTGAATCCCTGTCAATCTGGAATACCCTTTGGTACTCTCACCATGCAAGGCTGTGTTGCTGACATTTGATTTCGCTGCCAACAAAACAGGTTTCCGATTGGTCAGTTGATTCATGATGGTACATCATGTGGTGGGGCAGTATGATTGCTAGACTGGTACCCGGTCCCAACATAGATCACGGATAAGGGACCGGTATTGGTTGATGTAACGTCACAGTTGATTGGCTAGCTCTTTTTGCATTGCTTGATGTAATGCCGCAGTTGATTGGCTAGCTATTTTGGGTATGTGACGTAAGTAATCTATTTCTTAGTACTGAGGAAAATCTTCTGTGACGTCATAACCTGGCAGCTTTCTGCCAGGTAGGGCCGCCCAATACCGGTCCCTTTTTCCGTGAGCTATGTTGGCACCGGGTACCAGTCTATATGATTGCTATATCCCCCAAGTGAGAATACTCTAGTTTCTTGTTTTTAACACACCTTCATTACAAGGTGGTGAGCCCGCCTCCATCGTAAATATGCATTGAGCATGACAAAGGCCTCTTGGAGTAAAAGGCCAAGGCGGAGATAGGGCGGGGTAGGATTGAATTTAGTTGACCACACATGTTGTAATTGATCATACTATGAATGACTTGTGGATTGGTACTTGAATGAAATTGACCACGTTGACTAGATGGCCCGAAAAGGCCTAGGCGTCTCGAGTGGTGCAGACACCGTGCAGCCCAGCGATTGGTCATCCGTGGTGAATGAACTGAAAGACCCTTTGTGTACCTCTTGCGGGGGCGGCGCATTCAGTGCCCGCCTTGAATATCTAAAAGGTGTGTTAAAAACAAGAAACTAGAGTATATCAAAGTGTCCCACATGGAATCCCTGCATCGTCGCGCTCCTTGTCCTTGGTATTCAATTGTCAGGACAAAACACTTTGTATCTCAGGTTTTTAGGACACCTACTACACACGCCTATCATCAAACTACAAAAAATCCTGTCCATTTACACTCCGAGTGATAATTAGTATATCAACCATATTTATTGTCAACTTATCATATTTGACAAGTCGAGGGTGTTGAAGAATTATGCCAGCTAAGTATAATCCTATCATTGAATTTATATTGACAAGATAATTTCAATTGTAATCGCATTCTTATCTATTACCATCTTCAGGGAATCTCTCTGTATAGCTATATATATATCAAAGTGGACTTAATTCTAGTTGTTGTTTGTGACAGCGGGGATTCAAGTTACTAATGCTGTACTAATCTTTAGACGGAAATCTTCAGCATACTTTATGCCTGCTTTGGTCCACTCGCTATATCCTCCAGCATGCTTGGGACAAATTATGGACACATGTTAAACCATGTTCATTCTACGTGTGCGTGAGTGTGTATCCTGGATGAAATGGCATTCTCAAGTTGTTAATTGTCTTAATCTAATTGTAATTAAAGTCATTATTGACTGGGGCTCCCCTTTTGTTATAAAATTGACTTAATGACTTAATAAAGCATATATATTATCGATATTGTCCATAAAATGAGCCTTTCGGGAGCTTGTCCTGGAAATGGGCATCTAGGATGTGGCTGAAAAGTCATCACGCTTACACAGCCTACATGTAAATCATAGCCGAGTGTACGTGGCCCATATGAATTCTCCCAAGTTTCTTCCCTCCACCTCAACAAACTCAAAACCCATAAGCCGTGCAGACGCCGTGTCCACTGATTTCCCATAACAATCTGCAGGTCCCGAATTTGAATGCAGCCTGGGCCTAATCATCCCTGGCTCCCTTCATGTCCATCGCATGGGACACAGGTCATGGTGCCTCTTCCTTGCATCTTTGCAAGAGCAAGTAGAGGATCCTATCCAAAAGTCATGCAAGAGCTTAAAGTGGCCTCTTCCATACAATACACGTACCTACCAAGGCCGATAATGCTTTTGCTTTGGCTGGAAAAATCTGTTACGAAAATCAACTCAACTCAGAGTTACCCCTCTTATTGCTCTTTGCTAATATCTTCGCTGCAAGAAGTTTAGGTTTCCTGTGACTTGGGTATTACTCAGTACGGAGAAAGAATCCAAGGGGTGTTAATCTGACAACTGGTACACAACATGGACTAGATCATGATGTAATATCAAAAAATTGCTGAACTGACAAAAATTGCCAATATTTTTCATGCAGCACTTTACATTTTCTGCTCAGTGACATTTTTTTGTCCAGACTTCTCATCTTTCCTGCCACCAGATTACCGCCCCCAGGCAATTCTCGCACGAGAATAATTGAATTTCCATGCTGTCAATTTGCTAAATATACAACATTCAATAATGTCGTGATATTGTTTGATTTTTTTTGCCACAGAACTATTGTGACTGGGTGATAGGGTTATTGGTTTTGGATTTGATGAAAAGTGTAGTTAGTCTGAAGAATTCCTGTTTGATACCTGACAATTGGACTGCTGTGTACATCAGTGTGTGGATTAAGGGAGATTTCTTATACAGACTTATGGTCCCTAAAAGTAGCTTTCCCCCTGTTCGGCATCAGGGAAGCAGGGCTTTCAGAAGGTCTATGTCAGGTGACAAATTTTCTTCTGCCCAAACTTTTGTGTACCGGTACCTGCTTTTTTTGCTCATGAGGACAGAAATAGGGACAGAGGGAAATGTTCCCTGCTACTTTGTTTATCAAGAAGCATCTCCAAAGAGACCCCTGGAAAAGAGCACACTATATTTTGTACCCACCATGACTAGGGGGAGGAGACTGCAGTGTGGTGCTGACCCAGGAGGGACTCATGCAGATTCATGAAACAATTTTGTCCTTTTTGGAGACATCTTTTCAACATGTTTCTTACCCCAAGTTGGAATCCCTTGTAATATTTTAAGACTGAGGCTGTGTCTGGGAATGTTGGTGTGACATGTGCAATGGTGCTATTCAGGAGATATTTATCTAATCAGTTTTGATGTAATAAAAGGTAAATATTGCAATATATTGATTGGATGGAGGTATTGGCCAGGTAATATATTGCCTGCAGAAGTCAATAAGGAAGTCTCCATGAATAATACATCAGGTGAACTTTAACCCTCAAATGATGGAGGTTTCAGTATTACAACATGCTTGGAAATAATCGTCCCACATCACTGAAAATAACTATCGTTCCTCACGACTCAAAACATGAGGGTAATTAATGGGGACCCTAGCTCACTGCCTCAATAGGTGTCACTAGTGGTTAAAACTATTGAAATGAAACTGACATCCCGGTCCTGATCAGTTTCCCACACAAAAGGTGTCCATTGTGTAGGACCGGGTTTTGGTGTGCTGCCCTCTATCGTACCTAGGATCCCCATTGTCCCACACTCCTCCTATTAAGGATCATATACATAGTTTCCTCTCTTATAGCTGTTGATATGGTGGGCTGTCTCTTTTAGTGATTGCATGCCTGAAAATGGAATTTCACGCAAACGCTGCCTCAAAAGTTTTGTAAAATATACAGATGCACACCTGATTGGTAGAGGTGCAGTCACATGACCATTTGGCTGATTGCTGGCTTCGTGATAGTGAGGGACTTTATTGTCAATAGGTGGCAGTACAACACTTTAAGTGGTCATGAACAATAGTATTCCTTCGAATAAGAATTGACATGGATTGGTGACCTGAGTGGTTCTCAATCATGTCAATAAATTTCTACCGCAGCAACACTTTATTCTGTGGTGGCAAAAAGTTCCCAATTACTATGGACTGCATGTGTTCCATATAAAAGATGTATTCCTATTACAATCTGTCCTCATAACTGATAGCCAGCATACCTTCCTATGTCCATGGTATTTCCTGTCTGCATGTCTTAATTCTTCAAGAATGGACGCTGGTCCGTATCGGCGACGACACATACATCAGCAAGGATTAATCCTGTGCACCAGTTTTCATGCAATATTACAGTTAATTAGAAATTGATTTCTCCGCAAGATGATGTGTTTCATAGCATTAGACCGGCGCAAGGAATACGCTAGCCGATGAATTCTGGCGCTCGGCTAAGATCGACCAATGTAGCCGTGTGGGCTCTCGAAATTGATTTAGGGTTGTGGCGACGTTGTTGATGGCAATGAGGGTTGGTCAGGTTGATGGTTGTCTTGTTGTCGACTTCATATTTGCGTCACTGTCTGCGCAATGGTCAAAACAAGGAGGAAAAAGACTTTGGGTCGTATTTTAGAACGTTCCTTAACATTTAGGTCAACCTTAACTCTATTGTAAAACCATTGAGAACAATAGATTTAAGGTGGACCTTAATGTTAAGGAACGTTCTAAAATATGGCCCTTTGGGCCGTATTCTAGAAGCTTCCTTTGTAAGGTCGACCGTAATCTTTTGTATTCTACCCTGCAAACAATAGCTAAAGGTCGACCTTACACTAAAGGAAGCTTCTAGAATACGGCCCTTAGGGCCGTATTTTGGAACGTTCCTTAACATTAAGGTTAAATCTATTGTTCTCGATGGTTTTGCAATAGACTTAAAGGTCAACCTTAACGTTAAGGAACTTTCTAAAATACGACCCTTAAACTATTGTGCAACCACTGATTCTTGATAGTCCGATTGCTGTGAAAAGATAATGGAATTTAATTGGTGATGTGCAGTGGCGTGATGTCGGACTCATGTCAACCATTGCTACTGGTAGTAACTGATATTAAAACCAGGATTTCTTCCTTGTAATTGGGTCAAATCGTAAAATAGGAAATCATTGACATTGCACGACTGGGATGGGGCAAACTGCCAACACAAGTTATGTAGTTGGATTTTTGTTCTTACATGTTGTTACATTGATCAAGTTCACTGGGCAAAAAAGTTCTAGTCTCACAACACAGTGCCTGTAACATGTTTGTTGATTGGGAATTTGAGAAGAGAATCATTGGGTCTTCAGTTACTATATGCTCAGGTGTCAGCAGGTAAATATTCCAAGTAGAATAACCCTATACAGCTTGTATCAAAATGGATACATCAAGCTGGATTTTATCAATCAATATACAAATTTGGTATATTAATCTATAAATACAGGGATGATGTAATATCACCCTTTTAGTTTTGTCATCCATGTATTTGTTTCTTGTTCAGGATAATCCTTTCTTTCTAAAAACAGTTTCAATAATACCAATATGTATAAGCTTTTTGTTCTTTCTGACAATTTCAAATCGTGCGTACGATAATCTACCAAAGAAAAAAACAGCAGTTTTCGTTCATTCAGATCAGTCACCTTTGATATTCCTTCAAACAATTGTACAAACTAAACTGACCACGTTCTAAGGTATGCTAGGCCTACATCCACGGAATTGCAGTGTGTTGGTTCATGCATTCTTTGTCTAACATATGATTCATGAAATCATTTGAATATGCCCTGTAGGCAATCAGGCAATGTGGGTCTGTACTGTGGGAAACGAGAGTGAGATCGAACATAGGCCTATACTTGAGCATACTTCAGCATTCTGAGGGCTTTCAATAGCCAGAGTTTCTACACATTTTTGGCAGGCTGGGAAAAAAGATTGTTCTACAGTTTGTTTAACTGAAATCATGACTGGGTTTGACAGAACGTAAGATGTCGTTGTTCACATGAGATATGAAAACACTTTGTTGGACAAGTGTTTTGACCACTAGTAACAGTTTGATGTGCATCACATTACTTTCCGTGTAAAAGTTCACACTTTTTCTAAAACAGCTGCAAGAACTTTGAAGAAAACACCTCGGTAATGATGGTTTTTCATGCCACATGCAATAGAGCAACTTCTTGCGCCTAGTGGGACTCAGTTACTCCTCAAAATAAATGCGGCAGCCCTCGGCAGTGATAAAGACTATGGGGACTATGACTGTTGCCATTAGCGCCAATGTTGGATAAATAATAGCACGAATGTGTTATTGCTACCAAGCTAGCAAGGGGTTCTGGGTTGTCACCTGCGTTTATGGATCGGCCTCTGAGGATCAAACTCCACGGTCGTTTATAACGGAACAGGCTGTAACAGTCAATAAAGAAAATCGGTAATTTGTCTTGATCTCGGGTTGATATCGACCAAATATTCATAGAATCATGGGTGTTTTATCAAGAGAATGGTTCTCCAATATGCTGCTTTCACGATTTTGATATGCAGCAGGTTCTTTGTTCTGTGTTGACAAGATCTTGCATTTGTTGAGAAATTCGCAGTTTATGATAATGAACTTTTAAAAGGTCTGAAGCCGTGAAATTTTTCTTGGGACTCAATTCCTCATCCTCAAAATTTATTCGCACGTCGCTCCTTCTTATTAAATGTTGGGATCGATACAGCGGAACATGAGCGTACACTTTCTTGTCAACCCATGATGAAAATGACGTCCACACGATTAATAAGACACCGCCATGGTGATCAATTGCTGCTAAATGCGGGAAATCTGTATGCAGATTTTGCTCCTGTCACTTAGCGTGTTTTCTCATCTTGTGTGTCGTATATAACGAGGTCATTAACAATGTATATGCCACAGTATAGCGGGACTAATATGGGAGAATGACATATGACAGGGTGAGTGGAGGAGAACGGCTGACAACCAGCGTCCAGGAAGCATTCCTGGTACCAGAGCAAATCACCTGTACTGATGTAGAGCCATATGTACAGCGAAATCAGGTCGAGTTAGGATGCAAAGTGCCGCCTTCTACTACGTCAAGACTGACCAGCATGTTCTTATAGCTTGTCAAGGTATTCCCTAATTTGCCTGTTTTTTTCCATGATTTATTACGTTCTTTGTGCCCTTAGCATGGGACTGGGAAAAAGGAAATGACCATTAGGGTTTTAGCTTGTTTGATGGCGCCAAAGGGTTTGGGTCGCAAAATGTATTGTACAATGGTAATGCGTGTTATGTGGACTTTGTTGCATAATCACGTTGTTCATTTCTTGCATGGACAATCTCATCTTTTTCTATTGCCTCTTGACAATCAGATGAGATCGCTATGACAGTGTTAAGCAATGATTCACCTATTGGAAAGGTTTTAACAATGGACGAATCTCACTAAATGTTACGAAATCCACTCTGATACTTGGAGCTATGCCTTCCTCGACACCGACATACACGTATATTGCGGAGAAATTGACATGATCCCTCTCCAAATCTTGCGATCACGTCACTCCCCTCATAGAAAGAACTCCACAGAAGATAACGGCTATTGACCCCTGCTTCCTTAAACCATTGAACGCTGTGAAATTAACATAGCCACGGCTAATGCCAGAGAGACCAACACGATGTGTGCGTGAAGCAGTCTTATGGATTGGAGAAATTCAAGTCATGCTCCGCAGCTCTGGGGACCATTGTGGAAATGGAGACAAATTAAATGAGTGGTCTTGATGGCCTGGGGTTTAGCGAGGGGGCTGGGAACCTTAATCATGCTAAAAATGAACTTTTACCTATGTAGCGTAAATGTACATTTTGAGAACACGGACTATCTTCAGCTGAGTTCAGCTCATTATATAATATGCAGATTTTGAATATAATCACAATGAACAGTGCACATACAGTGGCGCCATCTTAGGTGTACTCTGCAGCTCCTGTTTCCTCCTACCCGGCAGTTGGATAGTTTCAGTTGATTTAATATCCAATGTTTATGCCTGGTGGCTCATCAAAAAAATGAACTTTTTCTCAGCAGAAATATTAAATTGATACCACGATTAGTTGTGGGCCTGCGTGTTGTCGTTTACACCTTAAATCACCTTTATCTTTGTTAGGTGCTACAGTTTTCTGATAGCAAAATAATAAAACATAATTGTGTACAAGTGTATGATTTGACACCATTTCTGTAGTTTACCGTGCTTGTTTCAATGGAGTGGGCCTGTCAGGTCCCTGGCCATGTTTTTTCGTGATATCTTGCCATCTAGCTGTTGCATTGATTATGAATTATTATTTCCTAATATCAAACAAATTTGTTTTTTCGTCACGAAGTAGGTGAGATTTCTTTGATCTTGTGGTGTCTGCTCCTGGTTCCTGTGTGATTAAGATGAGGTCTGGTTCTTTTTATGTTGTGATGTAAAAAAATGGCACTTAACCAATTTGCTATTAAAAATTTGCGCCATCTTGAGATGTAGTGTGACATCAATGTTTTTAATTAATACACAGGATACCATGATTGTTTCATGACGTCACGGACCGGAATTCCAGTCTTTCGAAGTGAAGTGGGAAACTGTCATTTGAGGTGACATTGGTCTTTACAACTTTCTACAGGGTGGACCAGAGAAAGTGTCCCTCAAACAATAGCATTTCTATTGTTTTCCTATTGTTTGAGGGACACTTTCTCTGGCCCACCCTGTAGAGTAGTTTTGGGTGAGAGAAATTCAAATTTTACACCTTTCAAAATCAATTGAGTGGGCCAATTGGGAGTGCTGGCGATTGATGCCTAACATGCCTAATGCGAGGGTCCGTGGGTTCGAGTCCGCTAAGAAGCTGTGTCTTTCACCTTGTGAACCCATTATTACTTCCGAAGGTGCCCTTTCAAAATCTGTTTGATGTCTCTGGGAAAAGCTTTCTTTGGCTTGTATTTTGTGTCGTGGTTCAAGTGAGTCTGCCAATGACTTCCTTGCTTGTTCATTGGTATGACCTTGATACCGTTTTTGAATTGCTCAAGTAAGTTGTCCCTAGAGGGTGAATTAATCACATTTGTATGCACATATCATGTACAGTAGGTGCCATAGTTCTTGTAGAAGTGCTATCCTCTCTAGGTTACTGGCTCACCTGTATTCTCGATTATGATCAGGAACTACCTCAAGAAGCTGATCAGTTCATAAACATCACGAAAATGTCATTATTCATTTACACTATATATCTACGTATAGAAAATGGCGGAAGTAACCTTGAATTCCTGTCCGAGGTAGTGTTACGGTACAAGGTTGTTGTTGTTGGCATATTTATTAAAGAAAAAGAGGGCGCTGTGTGCATGACAGAATGATGAGAAATTTCGTCACTGGAATACCCATCCGGTGGAATCTGGAAATGTGATCCATATTTAAAAAGCCTAGTTCATACTTCGACGCACGACCATCGGCGTCGGCCACATGATCAAAATCTAGACGCCAACTTCGCAGAGTTGATTCATATTCCAGCGTACTTCAGCGACGGTGATGCATTATGAAATGACTCATGTAATTACAATCACGCGACAGGGTGCAAGATCGCGCATCGGTCACCGGTGATGGTCGTGCGTCGAAGTATGATCTAGGGTTAAGTCCATGTTGTCCCAAGGAGAAATCATATCAATCATCTGTGAAAATAGTGTTTCCTCAAGGCAGAGTAGAAAAAGGGAACTGTAAAAAAAGGCGGGTGCATCAAGCACAAAAAAGTACGGCATTTAAATGACTACCAACTTTCAAATCAAATGATATCTTGAAATGCTCTGCAGTTCTAGAGTATAGCTCCCTTTGCTACATAGCCCAGTCAGTTGGTTGGCGCCAAGACACAATAGTCACCCCTTGGTTTGTCGGGTCCTCTCTAAACTGTTCCACAATTTGCCAGGCATTGTGTCGCTTCACGGCTAATTGTTATATCGAACTTGATTTAAAGATAGAACGGGGAGCTAATTGTCAAATCAGTGGACACCACTCTCATGAATACCCCAGGAAGCTTTTAAAAAGGGCCGGCCATCAGTGTTTGAGAGGGGTACAATTATACCCCGTGCATTTGGTGTTTGCACATTGACCAGTGCGCTGTGTGCCGTTGCGTAAATATGGGACATTTCGTCCACACAATTTGAGCGTTCTACCTTATAGGTCTGTATATCGTTGCTATTCAACCGGATTTTAGGTCTTTAGAAATTGAATTTACTGATTATCCTTATACAGTTATAGTTTGCTCTTTTCATTGACATGCTTGACCATTGGCAGCATGGCTACACGGATGTATGTGAACTTCGCCTTTGACTTTTCTTGTTATGCTCCGTAAGTTCCTTTGAAAAATCCTTATGTTGGCATCGAAAGTATTAATCTCAGTACCGGTCATGCCGGCAGGCATGTCGTAATGCTCGTCATACATGGGTCGTTAATGAGGACAGTTCGTCTAATGCCAGTGTCCTTGACGTGGAAAGACCAAGGTCTTGGTCTGGACAGCATATCTGATATGCTCTGCTGATGATAAATTCATGAAGATCTTTAAAAAGGGTACTTCAGTGTTTACCCCCTTGAATTGAAGTTGTAAGGACCCAACATTTTCCTACCAGTACCATTCAACTTCAGCATCATTTCAGTTTTTCCATAGGGATGGCGTGCCATTCAAATGGATAGTGTGAGTCAGGAAAAGCAGCAAAGTGCAATTTAAAATCTAAATTGGTTCCAAGTTCCCCGTGTGGACCTTCACAACTGCTGACCCCCCCCCCATCTCTGGTTAACATATCCTTCAAAAATTTGTAGACATAATTAACAAATGATGATAAAAGGGAACACATTCTAGACACTATTAATCATTCAGAGTGAAAACATGAAATGTCCTGATTTCTCAGTGTCTGCGCTTGGTAAGGCAGCCAGTCGTGTGCCCCAGTCTACATTCACTGTGATAGCCCATGAATAATGCCCGAGTCAATGCATAAGATTGCAACAAAGTGCGTCTAAATCAAGTTGAATAAAAAGTGACCCAGATAATATGGGCCAACTTACATTTTAGTGTGATTGTATGGGTCGTTAGCATTCTCAATGTTTATGTTCAGAAAAAAAGCTTCAAAGTTTCTGCAGTTTAACTTTGTTCAGTACTTTGGAAAGTAGACGATGAAGAGGCCAAGTTTCCGCTCAGAACTTGGAACTCCAAGGAAATATTTTAATGAAATTTCTTTGCAACTGTCAATATTCTTGTTGAAGTAAGGAGGAAATTTCAATTCACTCAGTGCACAGTGACCTAGGAAGCTGTCCTTGTTTTCCTAGGCTCAGATGATGACTTTGTTAGTTGTTTGCACTAAATAGGCCTAGATGTGTACCGCATTTTGCGACACATGTTTACACGAGTGACGTGACGTCGTCGTAGTGCATCCAACCTTGGAGGAATGATACTGTCAGCAGGCCTATAATTCCTCCAAGATCCAACACATGCTGATGCATTGCGCCATCGTGACGCCGTGTAAACATGGTCAGCAATTTATGGTAGGCCTACATAACTATAGTCAGTGTCCCAAATATGTAAACTCACCAGACACTCATTTCATTAGATATGTTGCTTTGATCACATTTCCAGTTGCTGAAGTTATTTTTTTGATATTTTTCTCTTTTAAAAGTTTCAGGATTGGAGAAAACTCAGATAGATGGAGGCCACACAGAGTGGAGAATTTTCATACCACTTTCAGATGGTTTCAGACCAAGGAAAAGCAGGCCCTCTGTAGTTCATTCTGGCAAACTCCAGAACAGGCTGATAGAATCCAACCACCCCTTTCCATTCCACTTGCCAACCATTCATAGGCCTACTTGTAATATATTTCACTTTTACTTTTTCAGAGAGGCAAACGAAAACCTGATAACAATGTTGAGGGAACCTCTGCAACCGATGCTGGTGTAGCCGCCGAACCTGGATCACCGCAGACCAAGAAACCATGTGGAGAGAACTCCGATGGAAAGAGTAATATTCCTAGTTTGTCTGTACAAATCGTGCAACAGATAAACCCGAAACACGAACAATCGCAAACAATTGAAACAAATGTCACTGTGAAATCAACAATTAATGGTACGAATCAATCGACGAGTGCCGAATCTTCGATAAGTACGAATATCGAATGTAAGCGTGAACCGTTGGACGATCTTCAGTGCAATGCATCTTCCAACCAGTCCAGCGATTCAGGACTCCAAAATATTATAGATGTAGATGAGCTTCAAGCCATTCTGGATACATTAGAAAAGGGGGAGGGGGAAATCCCTCCAGAAATTGTGCGTGAAATTGAAAAATTCACGGAGAACATACCAAAGGATTCTGACGACTTGGACATAAAAGATTCTAGTTTGTTTGTCAATCCTGCCAGTCATCCAGGCAAGAACTCACCAAAGATGCAACCTGGCCCCTTCATGGATCAGAATTCGCAGAATATTCCACAAAGCGCTGTAAATTCTATGTATGATACTCCGGTTGTGTCTAGTGTGTCGCCAAATATGACTGGAATGAATGCGCCGTTGCCAAGTTATAGACCAATGACACATCAGATGGGTACCGGCCCACCGCCACCTGTGTTGGAATCAACTGGACCGGCTGCTGAAACCTTGAAACAAATGGCTGCTCAGCATCAGCAGCAGCAACAAGGCAATGGATACCCAATGCAGAAGTCGTCACCATTTGGGGACCCGTTTAGTCGAAATGGCAGCTATCCAGGATACCCGAATGCGTACAATAATCATGAAAATTATTACAACCAAATACCTCCACGCACGCCAAATGAGATTGACGGGTATCGGCCGATGGCTCATGTCCCGCCGGGCGGAATGGGAAAACAAGGATCATTGTCATACGATACCACTAAGCCTCTTTCTCATTACCCGGAACCCATGCCTCAGTCGTCATCCATGCCGTCATCGTTACAACAGCTGCAGAATCAAGTTCATTCCCATTTTAATCGTGGTGGATGCGGACAGCCCGCGATGATGCAGGGTCCACCACACATGCAGATGTCTCAGTCACAGCAAATGCATATGTCGGCACAGGGCGTCCAAAATGTTCAGCGGTTACAAATGTCACAAAGTCAGCATATGCATATAAACGGTCAGGCGCAGCAGATCTCTGTTGCTCAGCAACAGTCGTTCAGTATGTCACAAGGTATGCCGCGACAGCCGGGCCAACCATTTATGACGGAGCAGATGAAAATGCAACTGATGCGCGAGAAAATGCAGCGGTCACATTCACAGGAATTACAACGGACTCACCCACAGGAGTTACAGCGATCTCGGTCACAAGACCACGGTATAATTGGTCAACAATATATGAACCAACCGCCGCCAGACTATAAAATGTCAGTAGCCAATCAGAATTATGCTAACATGGGTCACGGTTCAAACCCATTGCAAACAATGCAGAACATGGTGAACCAGACATCGCAACCGATGCCGGATATGTACCCTAATGTGAAATCAGAAATGGGACAAATGGCCGGTATGGGTCAGGTGGGACAAATGCCATCATCGAATTCGATGGTGCCTCCACATAGTGCCAACGGACCACATAGTGGTCTTCAACGGACTCCAATGTATCCAAACCAAATGAAACAAATGGCTGGACAGAGCACTGCACAGTCGTCAGTACAAACACGTCCAGGGAAATCTAGCACACCGGTATTTACCAGTGCAATAATGCGGGGACAGAGACCGCCGAATGTGAACGTTGGGCCGGACGGTTTGAATATATCACAACCGCGCGCACAGACACCGGATTGGCAGAAAATGCATCACATGCAACAGAGTCAGCGGATGCAGGTGCCAAATACACCGGCGCCACCTTATAACAGTTATCGCGGCACACCGACTTCGACTGGGCAGGTTCAGATGCAGCAGCAGGCCATGCAACAATCGATGATTTCAAATAATCAGAACGTACCTCAGAACCAGGCGGAAGTCATGCTCCGAATGCAGCAACAGCAACAAATGAGCGTCCAACAACAATCGAACCAATCTCAACCGTTCCCGACAACGGCCGCTATGACATCTGCTTCTCATTCCAGTTCGGTATTTGCGGCGGCAAACTCAACAACCAACGCCAACGATTTTCCGTTGGACTTCTTAGACAATGCTCAAAATCCTAGCGCAGACTTTTTCGATGCTGCACCGTCAGATTTTAATCTTATTGACGAACTCTTAGGAGGAACAAAATAAATTGGTAATTGTATGTATATTATATGAGATTTTATGTATATTGTGATGATAATGAGATTAGCGAATTTTTACCTCACTTATAGATGACTGTGTCATCGGGGTGGAAGTGAATTGTCACATGGTTCTACTTGTATTAAAGTGTATGAAACAAAAGCAGAGGGCCGTATTGAAAAAGGGTGATCATCGCGCGATTAAGACTTAGACGCGTGTAACTTCACTAAATGCACACACTTCCACGCATGCATTTGACGAAGTTACACGCGTCTAAGTCTTAAAGGAGCTGGACGTCCAAGTTGTAAACAAACTGGTTTGTTTACTAACAGTGGCCAGCAAACTAGTTTTATTCCTTCGTGAAGGTGGCAGCACCAGTGATCGTTAGACTGGTGCCCGGTCCAATGCAACTCACTCACGATATTCACGTCAGTACATATCACCGACAATAGGTGGCAGCACCGCAGGATAGAGAACCAGTGAGTGAGTGTTTACAACTTGGACGTCCAGCTCCTTTAAACACCCTTTTTGAATACGGCCCAGAATGATTATTGAGAATACTGAAACCAATCTTACTGCGACTGTTGACATCACCTTTGGAACACTCCAAAATGGAGTCCCAGAGTGAAGTACCAGTAATCAAACTGTATACTGGCTTCTTACCAGAGTAAAATGGTTGGGTCCAGCTGATAGTCATAGAATATGGTGCGGGGGCGGATCCAGGATTCTGGTAAAGGGGGGCACAGAAGGCCACAGGCGGACCGATGAAGGCAAGTGCCAAAGGTGCGAAGCCATGGGGGAGGGGGTCTTGGGTCTCCCCTAGAAAATTTCGAAATCTAGAAGGCCGTTGGTGCGATTTCCCAGCATCTGAGGGACAAATTACAAGGCAATTCTCTGTGGCACTTTGAAAAAGGGCAATTTTTCTAACGTTGGTCACCGAAAATTAGGGGGAGCACGGGCCTGGTGTGCCCCCCTGGATCCGCGCCTGTGGTGCATGCATTGTGCATTATATACAATGATTTCAATAACCAAGCTAATATAGAATTGTCAACAGTGTTGGGAATTTTATTGGGAAAATTATCCTTGGGAAGAGTCAAGATTTGTATGCTTGTCTATGCTTATTATGTATAATCATGTCTGTGTAAACGTGTCAATTTTCTAAGAAAAATGTCTTCTGCCCATGAAATTAATGTCAACTTGGTCCCCATATCAAAATTTCATTCATGATAAGCATCCCTTGTCACCCCTGAGGTCCCCAGCTTGATCCCTTCTCGTGTGATAGAAAGGGTGAATCTTAAAACAACACGGGTTTCTCTGAACATGGAGGTTTCCTCCCGCTTTCCACTTATTCGCCCATAACTGAACTCGATAGAAAATGTTAATTTTGAAGAGCCCAGTCCTTGGGGGATGGAAACAAGGAAGCGTCTCGTTTATCAGGTGCGGATCCAGGGGGGCGCACCCGGCGCACGCCCCCCCCCTTTCGGCCGACAAATCTTTAAAATTGACCGTGAAATTATGAAATTTGGAGCAAATCATTGAAATTGACCGCAGATTTCAATGTATCTAGCACGGTGCGCCCCCTCTTTCCCGAAATCCTGGATCCGTCCCTGTTTATGGACATTTGTGAGACGGCACTGACAGTTTGAGCTGAGAGTAGCCAATGACCTTCCAATATCTGCTCTCACTTGACGCATTAGCCGATACTCCCAACTGCTATGTTTATCTATCTAGCCCATACTGCATGATGAATGAAAAGATCATATGTCATTCCAATTATTCCTGATCTATCTACCAGTGTGTAGTGTTTACATGGTCACTAGGTGATTTGGTTACCGAGAAATATGTGCCTCTGGCCAGGTTGGAGACCTCTCACACCCACAACAAGTGAACTGCTCTGGCTGTGCTCATCTTGTGTACGGTAACCCTTGAGAGTCGGGGACGTCGAAGTTACCATGGATGTTATGTGGAACCGAGATAATTGGGACGAGCAGAACAACTAACCCTCAGGCGCGGATCCAGGGGGGCGCACTGGGCGCGCGCCTCCCCTTTTGGCCAACAAATTTGTAAAATCGGCCATGAAATTCTGGAATTGGGCGCAAATTTCAATGTTTCTAGCACAGGGCGCCCCCTCATTTCCCAAGTCCTGGATCCACCCCTGGCCCTTATTCTATGTGTTTTACGGGACCTGTTCACCTCCTCTCTGAATATTCAATAAGTACCATCTCAGCCAGTTTCCTCAACTCCCATTGCTTAAAGGAGCACGGTACCGGTATGCAATCTCTTACCGGTATTTTGACTGCCGACGTAGAGGGAGCCACTTGTGGCAGCAATGCAAACTACAAAAAAACCATTACAAAATGTACGTAGTAGGCCTACATCGGGCCCATTCACCGACAACGTAGTTAGTCCCTGGGGTTGGAGAGTGGCGATGGTGGCACCAGCTGTCGAGAAAAAGTGGCAATACCGAGCTTCTTTAATCAATGACGAGAAGTAAACTGGCCAGTTCTGGGACTTGTTCTGAGAGGTGTGTTTGATGAATTTCCTGAGCAGACGACAACTTGATGACGTTTGTAGTTGTAAAAACACATCACAGTGCATATTGTACAGATTATCAGTCACATAATATAGCCTACCTAGTGTCCTATGTTTTGTAGTATGCAGCCTATTGTTAGAAATGTTGACGAATCAGTGAATCAGAGGGGGTGCATCAAAAGTTGTGTTGACTGATTTGAACCCTTTTGTGGTTCACTTATTTAAAGCCAACTGCAGATGGATGATTTTGTCAATGCAAAACCGAAATTACCTGATGGATGTGTGACTAGAAATGTTGTCATAGTTCGGCGGTATCTGATCATGAGCCCCTGGTAAATAAACCAATGACAACTAATACTGAATGCACTGTAAGCTAGTCAGTACATTTCAAATTATTCATTGGTAAAGTCATGACATGTTTTGCATGACAAAATTTGCTCATTTGCAGATTACTAGCAAGAGGTATTGTCATTCATGCAGCATTGCAAACCTGTTTATTCGAATACCAGATTGCTGATAAGGCACAGCAGTAGGCCTATTCGGGGCCAAAATTTAATTTCAGGAAATACTGGTAGTTACCGTAATAAGTATGAAAACAATACTTTTTTTTCTTGGGGAGGGATAGCAGATTCTTTAATTAATGATACATGAAAAAAATGATAAGCAACCTCGCCTTCTACTGCATTTCTTAAATGAATCTAATCACCAATTACCTCACACCAAAAATAGATAAGCTCGCTTACCAATTTTTGCTCACACCTCATACTTGAGGTAGTTGTTGGTGATGAGACAGGCTTACACCAAGTCCAAGGACATATTCTTAAACTACCAAATGATAGTTCTGTTCGTTTGGCTCTTATACAGTACAGGTCACAATTGACATCCCTAAATTCGCGTAAGGTATGCGTAACTTACGCAACAACTCACGAGCTAGGTTACGCGTAACTTACGAGATTGAGTTACGTGGTGAGTTACGCGAATTTCGCTAGCAACGCAGTGATTTACGAGGTGAGTTACGCGATTTTGGCGTGTTTCGCAGTGAGTTACGCGAAACCAAAGCCGTGAGTTAGGAGTAAGTTACGCGTAACTTACGCGAAGCCGTAGGGATGTCAATTGTGACCTGTACTGTAGGTTCAACTGAAAACATGGAAAGCTACTTGTGTGGCATTATGACTTATCAAAATAGCCAGGCTACCAGTACTTTTGCATGACTGTTGTGGTTTAGATCTTGGTGTCCATTCTATGAGAAAATCAATCATGTAGCCTACTGTAAGATCTTAATCAAATTCCAACCGGGCTTGCCACTTATGTTAACCCAATACAGCCCATGCCGCCCTGAACCGCCCTGCCGTGATCCGCCTATATAAAGACCACGCCCACTTTTTGACAAAAATCCCCATCACCTCTAATGTACAAAAAAAAATCACCAGTTACTGCCGGCACCGCCACAATCCACCATGTCCCCTGATGCCGATACCGCCATAACCACCTTGACTCATGTACTGTTCTCGTCTCTATTCAGCTTAATGCAGTGGCATTTTAGGGCGGTGAAAGGTACAGATTGAAAGTGCAAAAAAATGGCGGCTCTATTGGGTTAAAGGGCCTACTTTGAATTTACCTGCTGTCTGAGTTAACCAAGTCTGTTTGACATGAAACCCATTGAAATTTCAACATCAAAACCTGAAAAGGAAAACCAGGCCTTTGAATACATTTCTCCTTAACATTGCTTTCAAAGTCATTTTTGAAATATTAAACCTAATCAAGGCAATGTCAGTTTAGTGAAAAATTTGATTTATGGTAACCAGTCACAAGGCGGACACTAACTATATAATACTCTACGAAGGACTGTGTCTATACCAACTAGACTGGCGGAAGAAAATGAGGACAGTACATTAACAATAGTGCCCATCTTAAACTTGTAGCAAAACTAGGTCAAAATTCCCAAAGACCTGCATGATAAAGAACAGCGGAACTGGCCGCCTTCATTGTGATCCAAATTTTCTGATTTTGTTATTCGTAATGAACAATTCGTTATGCTTAATCTAATTGATTTGTCTCTCTGCGCTTTCAATTAGTCTGGGGTGGTTTTGGCCTAGATTGTCCAGTAATGAGAATTTTGTGGCTGTGTGTAGGTTTGATCCTGTTGAGACACTGGTCTCGCACAGTTCTGGAATCTTCCACGCCCAGTTTTTATGGCAATTCAGTTCCGTTTGCATGCAGAAACCTTACTATTAATAGAAGTGGACTGGTTTCCTTGAAAATTTCTGGTCTATATTCAGCTCCAGTTTGGGAATTGATTATGAGGTAAAAAGAACCTTTGTTGGGTATCTCTTGGCTTGCATCCCAAACTCCTTAAACTGAGCCCCTTGACCCTTGACCACCCGTTCCTCTCCTTCTCTCAGTTTAAAATACTGTCTGCTGCAGTCATGCTATTAAATCTCATGGAAGATAATAGCCTGTGTTGGAATAATCAACCATCCAGGTATTCAGAACCACCTGGTGGATAGTTGAGGAACTGATTTCTTTGACTTGGCTTTCTTACCAATCAATGGCACATTTCATTCCTCAATTCGAATGTAGGCTATATTTGAGTGAATTATAGTTGTTAAATAGGTCTAATCTGTAATTTACATCTTCTTAAAGATAATGTATCATGATTTCATTGTTTACATTCAATGTTTGTAAACATGGATGTTTAGTACATCATGTTATTTTGGATTTTGGGACATGCCAGCCCACCAAATTGAACACTTTGGGTATCAAAAGAATTTCTGGATGGGCATGCCACCAACAAAATACTCAGAAGACAAAGAAAGATTAGACCCAAACAAACAAACCAAATGTAAATAAACAATGATTTTCATGCCCCGCGAAAATACCCATGATACATTCTTTGAGATGCTTGGGGTGTCTTCTCCAAACACCTAACAGTTGTCTCCTTTTATCAAAAATAGATAAGCGAGCTCGCTTATCTATTTTTGATTTTATCCACAAAATATGTGGATCACAGCATCTATTGTAATCAAAGAGACCTCGTCTGATCATTTATCTTTCGTTTATCACAAAGTCCCACCAAAGCAATTGCTGACAATCCCCCCCCCCTTCCTTGTACAGTCAAATGGCTTGGTATGTTCCTTAAAAAAAAAGTTGAACCAAATGGTCACCTTGGTGTTACTTTTCTGAATAAATGTTGGTAAAATTTGTTCCAAAGGATTTTCCCTTTACTGACTTATGAATTTACCGGATGCTACAGCAGTCATGAAAAGGTGGCTTTAGTGGCTGTTAATCACGCTTTGTACGAAATGTCTATTTACCAATAGATGAGATTTATGAATTGTAATATTGACTGTAAAAAAAACAGTTTGTGATATAAAAATTTATGAGAAGCAAACAGGATTTGTGATGTTGTATTCCAATAAAAAGACAAAAGTACCTATAACGAGTTTTCTGATGATTTGTTATGTCTTTTCTTCTTTAAGATGAATCGCATGTTTATTGCAGAAATCCTTGACTTGGCTTTACATGTATCTACAATCATTGCGACTTGACTTGCCGCCCAGTCTGCGCATGCTCTGCTTCCAATTCGTTAGTTTAATGAATTACGACGACTGCGACGTAAAAAGCCAAACCAGACATCCGAAGCTCATTACTGCTGCTGAATTCACATGTGAGCTTAATTTAAAATCACATGTTGGCCTGGCGATTCAGGCCTACTTGCGTAGGACATCCATGTTGAAAAGACGGCTGTGAGTGTGAGAAGACAGACACGCCGCATGACGCACCGCTCGGTGCAGGGCCTGTTTGGCGCCGGCGGGAAAGGTGACCGCACTGATGACGGTGACGCACTACCAAGGCGAGCGTGTTTTACAGTCCCCCAGTCCAGATCCAACGTTATCTTTTCAAGCCAACACACACATCTCACATTTCAAGTTTAATTCTGGTTTCATCAATATTCATGTCTGGCAGATCATTCACATTAGACGCTTCCAGTCGGAAAAACGCAAGAGATAAATAATAATTTACGATTCCTTTCACTAACGACCTGATTCATGAAGCAAAACAATAAATCTCTACCTGTAAGTTAATGTTAGATAAATTGTGCTGAGAAAATCGAAGGGTTGTCTGTACAGAGTTGAAGAAATCGGCATCATGAGAGCTTGGTGTGGCGC
>NMRB01001445.1:85205-145425 GCA_002633025.1 Notospermus geniculatus
GTGTTAAAAATAACCCAATGGATTGGTTCAACTGGAAGATATAACAATTATTTCGTAATTCGAAAAAAATTAATAGCAGAAAGCCTGATTTAAGAAAGCAAACACATAAGAATATTGACAAACTAAGCTTTGAAATCTCAGACATAAATTTCAGTTTGTGAATGTTTCCGTTTCAGATTTATAAAAACGATAATTGTGTAACATCGTTTTTCTCTCAACCATACAAAATATTTTCTGCTGTGCGTTGGTATACCCCCATCCAAAAGAACTCTTCGTAGCTTCTCGGCCTATTGGCTAAGGTTAAAGTTATATTATATTTAAGAGCTGTTATAGGTGTCAATTGCGCAAGCAATCAAGACCTTAAAAAGCTCAGTGTGATAACCCAACATGTGTGTTATTTGAGTGACCCAACCGTCTAATAACACAACCTGATGGGTAATTTGTGACCCAAGATTGGTCTGTATTTTAAACCAATCGATGGGTAAAACGATTGACCTAATGATGTTGGGTCAAGTTAACCCCCTGTTGGGCAAGTGCAATAGTGACACTTCAGTTGGTTTATATTGGGTTATTTTTTTTACCCAATTGATATGTCAAGGTAACCCATCAGTATAGGTTGAAATCAACCCAATGTTGGACTTGAATTTGACCCAATATAGTGGGTCATAGGCCTGCCCAATATAAATGGGCTATTTTGACCCAGCGTTGGCCAAGTGCAATAGTGACACTTCATTGGGTTATGATTTGGGTTATATTTGACCCAATGCATTTTAGTGTGTGGTGGTGGCAGGGGCGGATCCACGATTTCGAAAAAGAGAGGGGGCGCCCTGTGCTAGAAACATTAAATTTTTTGCGGTGAATTTCAATGATGTGCTCCAAATTTCCGAATTTCACGGTCAATTTTACAGATTTGTTGGCCGAAAAGGGGGAGGGCGCCGGATGCGCCCCCCGGATCCGCACCTGGGTGGTGCCGGGTGGTGGTGGGGGGGGGCAGGGCAGGTGCGCCCTCGCCTACGCCTCAATTCTGATGAAGGAAAAGCACCTTGTATGACACAAGTATATTCATTTGAAATAAGTCGCACTTTAATGATTCGAATTTTCGGCCCCAATCCTATGGAAAACATCAAGCAAAAACTCAGTATTCTGATCATTTGAAAGGAGATTTGCCCCAAACTGGTCGTCTTTTAAAGCTGACCAAACAAATGATTTCGAGCGGGTAAACCACGGGGCACCAGCAGCAGGTATTTGGGCTTATTTTTCCATCACCAAGTCAATCAGAAGAAGAGGCGCCCAGACGATCACCACATAAACATTATGTCTTCTTTTCGTTCTGTTTTGTTTTGTTTTTGTTTTTGTAAAGGCCCCTCAGTCCTTCTGTGTCGACGAGGCAGGACCACTCCAAAGGACATTTTTTGGTGTCTCTTGACCCACAATGAGGAACTTGTACCTTCATAGTGACAGATGTTAGAATGTCCAATAGGCCTACTAGTAGCAACAATAATTAGGGTGGGGCTCTCAAACACAACAATAGGGGTAGGGGAGCCCCCCTGACCTACCGAATTAGTGTTGCTGTAGACCTACTAGTAATTGACATTCTAACCCTAATCTGTCATCTATGAAGGTGTACAAATTCCTGTGCTTGACCAGTGATTCCCTCACCGGAGAAGTTTGCAGCACTAGTCTATGGGACAGGATAATATTTTTAGGATATTAAAACAAAAAAATATATAGCCACGTGCTTCTGAAAACCATAACAAAGACTCCCATTGGCTATATTGGCTCCCATCGACTTCTTCCGTGGTGGGAAAGTCCATTCTGATCGTTAGGGGTTCTTGACTATTTTGTCTGATAGAAGTCACGATAAAATACAATAACGGTGGCAATTTTCTGACACCCGTTTGTATTATTGTGTAAAATTTATCATTCGATATGTTTACATCAAGATTTGTCAACGATGTGAATGATTTTTTATGGCGTCTGTAAGCTTTACTCCCTTCTTAGTTTGGTTATGGCTGAACGACTTTCCGTCGCCAATTTGGTGACGTCACCCACAGGACGTGCACTTGTTTCACCTCATCACTACCTTGTAGTAGAAATACACAATCTAAAAAACTAGTTCCACAAACATCACAAAACCACTATACAAAGAAAAACAATGATACAAAAACGTGTTTTTGTCATACAAAAATTACAAAGAATAGTATATAAGGTAATTCGTCTTATACGTTGAACATGATTAACAATCCTGAGGTGAAAATGGACTACTTTTGCGCATTAATTCGTTTGTAGTATGTTAGTCATCCGGTTCGCCGTCAGACTGTCGCCACTTTCAATACCAAATCTGTGCTTCTTGGCAAGAAAATTCGATGGAAATAAGTTTAACAAGTATTCCCGCCACAAATTTGAGCTCTAAATCAAAGTTTGATCTACCATCATACGTCCCACGGAACAAAGCGGGCAGATCTTGTGTTAGCAGGTATAGAAAACACCCTCTGATGGTTGGTTTTTACTGCAAAATGCATTCAATGAATGTCCCGAAGTCCGGCCGTTTTCCTTTTTACCTGCATCAATGGCTATGCAATGCACGCAGAACATGCACTGCGCTGCCTGCTTATCTGTGTAGTGTGCAGGTGTGTATACGTAATGTAGGCCTATACTGTAGTCTACTCTAGGCCTAACACACTGTTCATACAGAAGCAGAAAATGTTTTCCAGATCTAGACATGTCACAATCATGACCAATGTGTGTGGCTTCCTGATCCTCATCTCACACATCGGCCTCGACCGGTCGAGGCCGATGAGATCGTGTCACACGGGACGTGTGTCGCTGTCGAGTGTGATGTTGCCTCCGCTCCAGATATATGAGAGGACTCCGTTTTGCGCCTTTTTAAGGCCTAGACAGTGAGGACTCAAGCTCCCGATCGGGAGAAATAGAAAATTCACCACATTCGGAGAATTCTCCCAATCGGGAGNCAAAGCGGGCAGATCTTGTGTTAGCAGGTATAGAAAACACCCTCTGATGGTTGGTTTTTACTGCAAAATGCATTCAATGAATGTCCCGAAGTCCGGCCGTTTTCCTTTTTACCTGCATCAATGGCTATGCAATGCACGCAGAACATGCACTGCGCTGCCTGCTTATCTGTGTAGTGTGCAGGTGTGTATACGTATCATGTAGGCCTATACTGTAGTCTACTCTAGGCCTAACACACTGTTCATACAGAAGCAGAAAATGTTTTCTAGATCTAGACATGTCACAATCGTGACCAATGTGTGTGGCTTCCTCATCACATCGTGTCACAGCAGGGGATGTGTGTCGCTGTCGAGTGTGATGTTGCCTCCGCTCCGGATATATGAGAGGACTCCGTTTTGCGCCTTTTTAAGGCCTAGGCCCTAGTTAGCCTACCGTAGGTGTGCCAAACCTAGCAGTTGTAGCACCAAATCATGAAGATGAAATTGGAAAGATCGCTAGTAGTAGTAGGGGCCTAGGCCTACCCTACGGTAGGCCTACCGGATGCATAAAAACATTCACGGCCAAAATATTTAGTGATTGGCGTGTCAGTCAATAATAATGTTCGCATAATAACATTATAATATAATATTAAATAGTAATAATAATAATAATAATAATATTACAATATATTAGCGTACACTGTATAATTAACTTCGCGATATGAGTGGGTTTTTCGCGATTTTCGCGGCAATTTTTATACGCAATATATTTATGTGTACGGTATGTCAAACCCCCGGAAAAGGCCAAAAAACTACTAGGCCTAGTGCTCATAAATTGTTGGCCTTCTTGTTTCAACATTGTCAAGTTGCACTCATTTCAATTAGGGGCCTAGGCCTAACTTGGCCTGACACCCCTACTCGTGTACTAACTTAAACTACGTTGAAATAAAACTTCGTAGGCCGACGGTTAGGTCTAGACCTACTGTACTTGTATAGAATTAGTCATTATCCGAATCTCGAAAGTAGCTGAGTAAGAAATTAAATGTATCTTAGGCTATCTGCTGGTGGCCCAACGAAACTTTTGTATACGTTTATTTTGCAGGGCAGGGGATGACATCAGATTCTCCGATGTCTAGTTTCAACAGTTTATTTTCCTTCACAAGTCCAGCTGTCAAGCGTCTGCTGGGCTGGAAGCAGGGAGATGAGGAGGAGAAGTGGGCTGAAAAAGCAGTAGACTCGCTTGTCAAGAAACTAAAGAAAAAGAAGGGAGCATTAGAGGATTTGGAGAAGGCGCTTAGTTGTCCCGGACAGCCTTCAAAATGTGTAACGATTCCACGGTCTCTTGATGGACGACTCCAAGTATCTCATAGAAAAGGACTGCCACACGTGATTTACTGCCGTGTCTGGCGGTGGCCAGACTTGCAGAGTCACCATGAACTCAAACCACTTGACATTTGTGAATATCCGTTCAGTGCAAAACAGAAAGATGTGTGCATTAATCCGTATCATTACAAGCGAGTGGAAAGTCCAGGTGAGTGTTATTTCCCACATACATGTATTGTAAATTCACCATTTTTCAGTGCTGATAAAAAAGTAGCCCTACATGTATCTCCCTGCTGAAGTGAAATGTAAGACCGAAGTAATAATGGACTGACCAGATGCCACTGTTCTCCACCCTCTGTCCAATACCTATAGGAACTGACACTCTATGTTGACTGATGTTACTTTCCAGAAAAATGTTCCGCCTGAACCATTTCTGATTAGCTGTAGTGTACATAATCACCATAAGAAGAAGAGAAGACTACCAGTAGCAAATGATTTTACTCTGATTTTGCAGTACAGATGCTATTGCAGGATGCTATGCAGATGCTGTACAAATCTGAAGTAAAAGCATCTCCTGTCTTTATTCATATCACCCCTTGATTACTTTTCGGTTTCTCTGTTTCTGAAGTACATTGTACATATGTAGTATATTCTATATTCTCTGATCAGAGGCTGAAATTTCTTGTTTGTCAAAATGTCTCCACAGAAAATGCAATGCAAAGCTAAGGATTTGTCATTACTTTTGAATATTCTTGCATGCATTGCATGCACATTTATGGCATAATTCCACCTCAAGTAAGACTGTCCTTGGCCGCCAGCTGACACACAACCACTAGTTTCCTTCCATTCCAGTATAGTGTGAAGCCATTTCTTCATTCTCATTTCTCTCATGTCCGTATCATTGGTAGTGAGTCACCTTTATGAGTAACCCGTGGTATAGCTTCCCACAACACTGTATAGGAATCAGCAGTGGTGGTTAGGGAGGTTGGCTCAGCTCGGGGAATTGAATAATCATCTTGAATGTGTGGTGTGATGTAAATTAACTCTCTCCGGCGTGAATGCAACACAAAGATTCACAAACCCAGATGAGAATGAGAAATATTACAGATAGGTACATGTACAAGACGAAGTATGTTGTGTTCAATTCAACTGCTGTGACGCAGGAGCAAGTGTCCTATGATGTCAAACCTTGGTGGAGTATTTCAATGTGCTCCAGTTGTCAGTATTTTGTAATCTAATGCAGTCTCACTGATTCAGTCATTTTTTTCCGGTCTACCTGTGCACCCTGCTTTGGTTCATCGTTGGTGCCACTGACTCTAGTAGCCAACTGCACCTTCACATTGACTGATCACTATTGTCATGGGACACAATGTTTTCGATTGGTACTCCTTTAATGGCCATCCCCTCCCAGACCACTGGCGTCAATAAGAGAAGCGCTATTGTCCAAGCCTATTATGTCATCAGTAAATGTAAACACACAACCCAATTCTGGTCTTAAAATTTCATTTCATTGATTGAGTGGTGAATGAAACACCCAGCCTGGCACCTTGATGACATATATTTTCTCAAGATCGTCTTTCTGACTAAATTTCGATGCATTCATTCGTGCAAACATTTACCACTTAGATGCTCGGAATTTTTCTGTGTAAAAGAAGCAGTGGCCTTCTCCATATCTGCTCGATAGACCATATCCAAATTTGTTTCTTTGAGGTGGCAATACGATGTCAGTGGAATACTGTAAAGCAGGAAAATTTCCCGTGCAGGAAATTTTCGCGAATTTCGCGAGAGTGTACGAGTCGCGAAAATTTCCTGCCATGAATATAAGTACATGCAAGTGATAACTAGAAATTGACTTGTGAGTCAATTTGAAGACCGCCTTTGAAAATTCACTGATGAATTTTGTAAATATGTTAGGGCAATGGAAACTGATGATATTAGGGCCGTTTAGACGACAGGCAAAAATCCACATGCGATCCGATCGAATCCGATTGTGGTTCAAAACTCTTGCGTGTAAACGCTACCCAATGCGGTCCAATGTGGATTTAAAATGTGTCATTTTTCGCGAAATACGGGTAGGCCTAAATCATGGCACCGGACCAAATTCATTTCGATCTCTGATTGGCCAGAGGACCTGAAACGTGGTGTGCTTGGCCACTCTGAAACAGACCCGAGCCTGACGTCATTCATCAAATCCAAGTCTCGAATGAAATCTCGTGGGACCAGATTGGTGCGTGGCGTCACAGTTTGATCCGAGATGAGAATGATGACGTCAGCGAAAACCCCGCTGCGGCGAGTGACGCTGCAGCGTCACGCTCGACGTCGTGGTGACGCTGCGTTCTTAGGCCCGACGTCATGGGTTGTTGACGTCATGGGCAAAGGTAAAATGCGTTAGGACAACAGACTTCCTCTAATTAAACAGTTCATTGTTGGCGGATGACCCCCAAAATCAATAGGTTTCCGTGTAACATACATATCCACAACTCCTGAAAGTTTCATCGCGATACGTGGCGTATTTTTTGAGTTATCCTGCCGAAACCACAGATTGGACGGAGAGATCGAGAGAGAGAGAGAGAGATCGAGAGAAATCCAGTGAAACCAATGAAGACCGCCACCTTCTGAGGTGGTGGCGGTCTTAAATATTGTCTGTGAATAAAAAAACTGAAAAAATGGCAGAGACTCGCGAAAATATCCTGCCGCGAGTATGTCTATAATTCTTGATTCGCGAAAATTTCCAGCCGCGAAATTATCTTGCTTTACAGTACATGTTTCGTCGATGGTTTTGATTACTACATGTAGCCCGGGGACAAAACTGGGGTAGTATTGTATGTACACAACTGGCATGTTAGGCCACCAAAATACGTTCTGCCCTGTACTGCCGGCATGGTGAGATAGTGAGAGTTGAAGTACCGGGTATGCCTTTGGTGATTGCAGTGTCTACACTGTATTGTGACTAACTCCGCCCACAATCACCGTGAAGACTCTCAATCATTGTTTCCAATCTTGCTATTGCCGCAGGCAATAAATTTTCAAAGACTATTTTTCTGAGTCATGCTTTCTGGCCATGTTGTGGGACATCCTTGTGGAGTGTAACATTTCCTGGAACAGTGGTTTACGAGGAGCGCTTGTGCCTTTCTTTTTGGTGGGGATTTGTCAATGAATGAAAGTGATGAAATGTAGGTTTTCTATATTTAGGTATGTTGGTTATACCCCCATCACACTGAAGTCGTTCTCAAAACGTCCTGCCCCGTCCTAAAAAAATCGTAAAACGGGCTAGAACGTGTACCCTTGGCCAAATAATGCTTCGATGTACTGGAGCACCCTTCCCATCCACGAAGTTCGTAAAAAGACTGTAAAACGTTGCCACTACGTCCACTCCGTTCGCACACAGTTTGAGCCCGTTCGGCAAAATTTTCAAGAACGTACTGAGAACTAGCTCAGTGTGATGGGAGTATTAGAAATAAAGATCTACAATGTATTTCATCTAGTGTACATTTCATGGTCAATGCATGATCGGAGTTGGTTCAGCAAATGGGTTGCATTGCAGAAGTAGGCCTACTAAATTGGGGATGGAATGTGCCGGGTTATAGAAGAACAAGAAGGCTGTATTCGGCTCTGCTTGATCGTAAACCTCGAATAATTACACTACGATCTGACGGAAAATCGAAATAAAATTGCCGCCAGTGTTCTTGACTGTTCCTGTTCGCACCACCGACTGAGGTGGTGTGAGATTCAGGAATAGGAACATGTTCCCGAACGAGTTCTCGGCTGTTCGACTCGTTCCAGAACACCGTTCTCTGCACCAGAAAACACAGGAGTCGAATAAGCTAAAGTGTAATGTTGTTTTTCTTTATTAAGATTTCAGTGTGGACTGGAACAGTGTATTGTTGTACAGACTGCGTACAATACTTGAGAATCCAACATAGAATTGTAGGAATTCATATTGATAAATAGTGCCATGTTTTGCACCTGTCGGCTTGTTTTACATGTATGTATGCTCTACTTGAGAGATAGAGTGCCTGGCGTACTTGAGTCTGTGCCCAATATGTCAGATCACCTCATTTTGAAAAAAAATCACTGTCTGTTGGCATATTTCCTCACACTTCACAGGTTGATGAATAGCAAGAATTTTCTTAGTCTAATCCATGAAATAACCTCCACTAGTGACTACATGAAGATGATGTTTTACAATTTTGCACCGAATGCATTTCACCTCTATCAGTGTCTATTCAGAATTGCACGGTTGACAACCCCATAAATGGAGCCATTCAATATCCATTCATATTTTTTTATCTTTTCTTTTCCAGTTTTACCCCCTGTGCTAGTCCCAAGATATAGCGAGTATCCTAGTGGTCATGGCCTTGCACCATTTCAACAAGTGGCAGAACCGTCTATGCCATACAATGTCAGTTTTCCTTCTGGATTCCCTCAGTCACCCGCTAGTTCTGGTCCTGGATCACCATATGGAGTTCCAGGTAAGACTCTAGATCTCATGATGAACACTGTGTTGAGGCTGAACTATGACATCCCTCTGGTTTTGAGGTACATGTAACTGGGATTCTTTTGCTTGCTGAAGGTACATGTAGTAGTCCCCTTTGGCATACTAAAAGTAGTTTAGGGAGGCCATGGCAACAAGTACCATGACAATTTTACACGTGAGCAGCCTTGATCTCACCTCTGGTGAGGTGCCGAGGTGCAGGATTTGAGGGGGGCTGATTCTCTGAGTTCTTCCAGGTGGGTGCTCATGTCCATCTCAGTGGGTGCAGTATGGGTTCTCTGTGTGATCTCTGTCTTGAGTGACTGTGAGAATAGGGACTTTTGGCACCGCTCCGTATCAAGTCACGCATGACGCACGACGTATTCTGTTCACAGGGATACGTCATGCGTCAGTCGATCGCGCGCCCAGTGTTCTGGCAAGCATTCCGTATGACGTCACGACGTTCCCGCGCCACGACGTTGTTATCCAACATGGCCCTAGCTAGGCCGAGCGGAACTTCATCATGATTTGACGATCAACTTGCACGCTTAAAAACAAACATCTAGCTGTAAGGGTGACTCGGAATAACAGGAAAATGCTTCAAGTTTTCAACATGATCCTAAAACAAAAAGATCATGACGAGGATTCTGGTTGAATGAACGAATATTCGACATGTTTTCACACTTACGTATCAAATCAGTTCTATGCGTGAATACTTGTCCGCGTCCGCATGGAGCAGATGGCAGTGCACAAGTAGCGATGACGTCATTCGCAAAAACGTCAGATTTGATGCGTCATACGTGACTCGATACGGAGCGGTGCCAAAAGTCCCTATTATTGTCTCTACAGTGTTCTAGCCAGAAATTTTTCCAAACAGGGCTTGATGACTGCTTTTTCCGATGATTTTAAGGCCTTGTATTTTCAAACAGGGCGGGAGTGAAATTCAAACAGGGTGGTGTAACAGAAAATGCATTGCAAGTTACATTATTAAACAGGGCGGTAAAATGACCTCTGAATTTTGAACAGGGTGGCACCGCCCTGTAAAACTGGCCTGGCTAGAACACTGCTCTAATTTTCACAAAATCTTGTTTTCCAGCTGACACACCGCCGCCTGCGTACCAAGCACAAGATGAAAACGCACAAAACCAGAACAACCAAAACTGCTCTGGTGACCAACCGATGGAAACAACCCACTCCCACGGAGGCCCAGGTGGCCACCACTCCTCAGCTACTAATCCCAGCCCGACCCGTGGGCCTGGTGCTCTAAGTGTATCAGGTGGGACCAAAAGTTTATTCATACGTGAGCATTCATTGTGTTTTATTTCCTTTCTCTCTCAGTAGCTTGGGCTTAAGTTTAGGAATTTGACATACCACTCAGGCATTCAGACTTACTTCATTCTTACTCTGACATGACACCACTATTAGCAGTATCAAGGCAGCAAGGACTTTAGAACATCATCTAAGAACAAAAGATTGGAAATTTGCTAAGCCCTTGCTATATTTTTTTTCTTCTCTAAGCAACAATTTTCCTTTTTTTCTTGAGTCTGTTTTTAATTCTCTGTGTTTTGTCTTTTTTATTGCCTGTCGGTGTGTGCTTTTGGTGTAAAATGCAGCTAGTGAAAACTCTGTCTGTTCGACAAGGTACATTTATGTAGCATGTAAATGTATAATTTGGGTACATGTATACCACTCGAAGTTTCGAGGTCCTTGAATTGAAGTTGTACGTTTGGGAGTCAGTCTTCTTCTGTCATCGGTTAGATTTTTTCTGATCTTAAATTTCTTAATCAGAAAGCCCTTTTAATTGGAGGTACCGGTAAGCTAATTGCTGCCTTGATATTCTCTGGACCAATATGCTTTATAGAAGTCGTTGCGGTGACTGAAATCATTCTTTTTTATCAGCAGGTAACCTTCAGCCCGTTACTTACCAGGAACCGCAGTACTGGTGCCTGATACTCTACTATGAATTGAACAACCGAGTTGGCGAAGCCTTCCGTGCGTCGCACACGAGCATTGTTGTCGATGGGTTCACAGACCCGTCAAATAATGCCGATCGATTTTGCTTGGGATTGGTGTCCAACGTAAATCGAAACTCAACCATTGAAAATACAAGGAGGCACATTGGCAAAGGTTTGTAACAACATGGTGTTTTATATCCTGATCCCTTGTGTCAACAATGAATTGACTTTCTGGCCCATTCTTTATGCCTCATTCTATAATATGAAAAGATCAGTAATCTAGGGAACTCACGCAGCTGTGACCATGGGGGGAACCCCCCAAACCCCCCTTTACTCATCTATAGGCCTAGGCCTTTTCCGATCCGCACCGAATGTCAGTGACATAGGCCTAGGCCTAGGCCTATGTGGAGCCTGCAGCAGTCTGTTACCTAATTGGGGGGAGACCCCTCCAACCCCCCCCTTTCTGGGGGAGACCCCCAGACCCCCCTTTTGAGGCCTGCGGCCGGCTGGCCTCTAGCCCTAGGCCTGTTCCTGCAAATGTTGTTTTTCGTGACGCCGCGCACTGTGACGTGACGTGACGCGGCGGACGGCTGATTCCGGCCGCGGCGGAAAGGATGATGGTTTACGACATCCACAAAATCGCCATATTGCGTCAAGGTGTTGAGATTCATGGACATACACATCTCTGTATTGATTTCCATTGAATTTTGTAGATTTTTTACACACACGTAACCATTAGACTCACTTCGTGAACCGCTTCGTGGCTCACTGCGTGAGTTATTAACCACTGACATGATGCCCTCAAACCAGCCCTAACCATCATCATCATCTTCTTCTACCTGCAGGTGTCCATTTGTATTATGTTGGAGGGGAGGTTTACGCCGAATGTCTCAGTGACAGTAGTATTTTCGTTCAGAGTCGAAACTGTAACTACCACCACAACTTCCACCCAACCACAGTCTGTAAGATTCCGCCAGGATGCAGTCTAAAAATCTTCAACAACCAAGAGTTCGCCCAGCTTTTAAGCCAGTCAGTAAATCACGGTTTCGAGGCCGTTTATGAACTCACAAAGATGTGTACAATACGGATGAGTTTCGTAAAAGGTTGGGGTGCTGAGTACCATCGTCAGGATGTCACAAGCACGCCATGTTGGATCGAGATACACCTGAACGGCCCTCTGCAATGGTTGGATAAAGTTTTGACCCAAATGGGTTCGCCTCACAACCCCATCTCTTCTGTTTCATGATGTAATCTCTTTAATACGTTTTTTGATCTTAAATCTTCCCATACCATACTCATTCAAATTGTTCCTTCTCAGACATTACACCACACCCGTTAGTGTATTAATTCATCGAAAACTTGTGAAATGTGTGTTCAGGTCATTCTGTTTGGTCCTGGATGGTTTTGGAAGATGTTTCTTGCATCTGCGAGGTATTGGCGATCGTGACAATGGTGCAGATCAGCAAATGGGTTATAACGGTCCTGAGCATCAGTCGACTTGTTGAGATGGACCAGTTGGGGAAGACGGGTGTGGCTGAATACCTTCCACACATTAGGAGAAATCAGTCCATAATTGTTGATGGGAAGTATTACTTTGAACACAGTGTACTGGGTACTAAGTTGCTGCTCGTGTGCAATACTCTTGCATTCAAGTGTGCGGCATGTTGACTTATTGAACTTATATCACATAAGATCCTTTCTTTGTTTCGGGAGCACGAAAACATCGTACAATCTTTGTTTCTTGCTGGTCTTGTCTTGAACATTTCTTGGTTCATTGAGGTAATTCATTTAACAGCTGTGCTGGCAGCAGTTGAACCTGGGCCACTTTTGGGAATGAATCTTTAAGAAAACACCACTGCCATAACTCTCTTCTTTGGTAGGCAGATTTCTGTCAAGTTTTCTCACACCTTGTTGGTCAACTACACGTACGATGTAACGTACAAAAGGTTACAAAATGTTGTGAATGTTCATTTTGATCCCTGTAATCACTATATCTTATGACTGGTATATTTTGCCACTCATTACCATGTTGTTGATTCTTTTATAAGGTTTCTACTGGGGTTTATTACTTGGTGTAGCTAAAGGGTAACATTTTGCAAGTTTTGAGCAACTCTTCAAGTCTTCTGGCGGCATTTGAGTTTTACTTACAGAGTGTTGTTGTGCCTCGCATATTGTGAAGAATGCTAAAAAATATCCCTTCCTTCCTCATCCTTGCTGACATCTGATGTGCTTCCATGCCTGAAATCCTTGTGTATGGTAGATGAAATTGACTATGGTTTAAAAAAGAATGTGGCCACGTCCATGAATTCATCCAAAATATTGGCCAGTTGTTTGTGTCACTGCCACACTAGCATTTCCTTTTACCCCTTAATTATGATGACCATACCAGCTTCTGGCAATGTTGTTTGTGTCCTCGGCACAGTGCCAAGCATGAGACCATTGTGGAGTTTCAATCCATCATATATGTACCTGTTGCAGTTTAGAAAAGACCCCTCTGACCTTTTTGGGCTACTCGTAAAATCATGGCATGTACCGGTAGTACTAGTGGAAGTGAAAACGACATTGTTTTGTAGAATGGGAACTTGACATGAGTCATTCTGTTGTGTAAAGAAAGACCTCTGGAGTTGCTTTCAACTTGTGTTTTCAAACATGGCAGCATTTTAAGATGCATGTCATGCCACCTATATGTGCATCAAAGAGGCTTCCACTTAAATGTTCGACGCTGATTTGACGAAATTTAATGTTTTTCTGCTTTTCTCTGGATGCGAAGTCAGTATTAATTGCAGGTGGGCGTTTCGGAAACCTACTCACAGTTGTAATTTGTTAGAAATGTGTTTGTTATTCTTATATATTGATCAAGGGATGAGAACGGTGGGCCGTTTTGAACCTGCTAAGTGTATCGTACAGTTTCACTGTGACCAAACATCAAAAAGGTGCCTTTGGTGCTGGCATTTGATATCCATCTGTAACTTTCCTGATGCAGGGACATTTTGTTCCAAAATGCTGTTCAAAATTTGTAATTAACTGCTGATTAATTTCCACAATGAGAATGAATCTACTTAATTAAGAAAATTTTTATGTGATTTGATGCAAAAGTAGTATTTATCCAATTTTAAGGCTTTGGGATCAAGGATGACTTTAGTGTGTGTTCAGATTTTCATTTACTTTGTTGAAACTGCCAAAGAATGATCACAATTGAAATTGTATGAAAGAAATGCGCCATTCTCGCAGGTCATCCTTGATCTTTGAAGACTGGGATGAGGAGTGGATCTTCAAAACCAAAGGTTGCTTTCACGGAGATGAATTATGCAAGTTTTCTTGTGCCAAATGGTACAGGCAGGAAAATATATTCAAATCATGTGCAAGAAGAGATATTATGGGTTTGTATTTCATAGGCTGTTGATCTGTGGCCATTCAATCATAACATTGATGAGATAAACGATGGAGTAACCATGATAGTCAATATGAGTTAAAATTGACATTATATTGCTGATTAGTCTGCTGAAATTGGGCCTTTACACACCTAGCTGTACTGGATTAATTTCAGGAATTAATGGAAATATATTCCCATGGCCATGAAACTTCAGGTCATGGAGCCTCTGAAATATATTCCTGCGAATATTGATTTGAAGAAAATGTGTTGTTTGGGTAGTGGATTAATGTAAAGTTCAATTATTTGAAATTTTAGCTATTACAAAGTTTATTGGCTATTGTAACAATTCCAGAGTCTTTTGCTATACATAAAATTCATTCTATGTAATTATGGGAAATTATATATGTCACCATGTGCTTGGGTTTTTCAGGCAGATTGGATAGGTTATTACCTGTCATTTGTAATTCTGGCTTTAAATACTTCCATGTTTTGGCATATAAATGTTCTTTTTGGAGGTTACTTACACAGGTTGCGACAGTGCTTCCTGCTTGTTGAAACATGCAGCAATGCAAAATGTGTTCCTATACTTGCTGTGCGCTGTTCTCACACTCAAGATATACAGGAATGCTTTCATGCAATGTTGTTGCAGTTGCTGGGTAAACTCCTCAGCAGTCAGTGAGCACTTTCAGCATTGTAACTTGTTTTGCATGAATGTACAGTGTCTTTGGTGATGTATTAGGAATAGACTCTATCACTCCAAAGGAGTGCAGCACCTGATGGGGCAGCGTCATGATGTCCCGCACATCGTTTCTGAATGCCATGATGCGACTCGAAAAAAAATCCAGTTGTTTCAGCGATCATGACGTCGAGGGAAACAATTTTTTCGTGTCAGTTTAAGGGCTAGGTTCACCGACCAAAATTTCCAATCCCAGTTTTCTAAAAAGTCAAATATCTTGAAAATGGCCCAATGTTATTACTTTGCACCTACACATAAAGTATCAGGATGACAACGTGATAATTAAAACGCCATATTAATGCCTGGCCGATCCACTCATTAGCTGAAACAAAGGGTACAACTTTCGGTACATAATGCCGCCTTATTACAAAGAACTGAGAGATTATCTTCTGTATACTAGTAACTTTGGTTTATATCTACACGGCAATGAAGCCAGAATTCAAAAATTTGTTTCCATTGTTGAGAAAATCTCAAATTTGTTAGAACTATCGCAAGCTATGCCCTTTATTCGAGGTTTGACCACTCCACACAGAGCAATAACAACAATTGACTGCTATGGTAACTCAATGACTTGTATTGTGGAATCACAGTCTTGTAATTTTATTCACATGCCAGGAGTGCCAGGGCAGGCTTACATAATCATGCCACTGTACATTCTGAATAGGAGTGGGCCTACCAGTATGCAGTGCATTGAGTTCAGAGGGTTTAGTCTAGAAGCCCCTGTCTTAGGACCGACATTTGAGCTGAAAATAATATCGAGCAAAAACACCATTTTAGTCAGTTTCCGCATCAAATTTTGAAATTCTGGCTTCATTGCCGTGTAGATACAAACCTTAAGTTACAAGTACACAGAAAATAATTTCTTTGTTCTTTGTCTCAAAGCTGAATTATGTACCGAAAGGTCAGCCTTTGTTTTAGCTAATTGGTTCATCAGCAAGTGACAAACATCACATTTTTGTTATCACTCTGTCCCTCTGATACATTTAGTGTAGTTGCAAGTTAAAATGGCTAGGTCATTTCAAAGATATTTGACATTTTCAAAAACTGGACTCAGAAAATTTGGTCGGTGAACCTAGCCCTTAAGTCATCATGAAATGACGTGCGGGACATAATGAAGCTGCCCCATCAGGTGCTGCACTCTTTTGGAGTGATATCGTCTATTGACTATCCATACTACACCACATCTACTAGTACTACACCACTAAAACATACACCAAAATTTTTGGGTTAATAGACTTGACATTCTGCCATATGCAGATGACAAAGATTGTCTGATGGTTGAATTGAGAAGCTAGTGGATTGAAATGTGCTTGGGTGCAGTAACTTTCATAATCCTCAGGGAGGCCACTAAACGGGTGGATCCAGGGTTTCGGAAAGAAATACTGAAATCTGCAGTAAATTTCAATGATTTGCTCCAAATTTCAGAATTTCATGGTCAATTTTACAGATTGTTGGCCGAAGGGGGGGGGGGGGTGCCCCCTTGGATCCACACCTGACTAAATGGTTCAGTTGGGACTGACGAGGCCTCTGATGGTTTTGATGAAAACTCACTTAAAGTTACAATTTTCTTCCGTTGTCAAGTTGACCTGGAAAATCAGCTGCGTAAGAGAGATTTTTTATGTGCATGTTCCCCGCATCTATTACAAAGGATATAGTTGTTGCATGTTCTTATTCCCTAGTAGCTTCTTAGAGTTGATGTAAATCCAAATTGTTTTCTCATGGTATTGGTATGAGAGGAAAAACAAAAGGAGCCTTGCATTCATAACGTTTTTGTGGCTGTTACTGCTTTTGGAAATATGGGAAGCTGGGAGGTGCAAAACCACACAGACTTTAGGCAGCAGGAGGAAGCCTCATACCGGTACCGTAGTTGTTCTTCCAGGATTCTAAAATTTCTTATGCATTCTGTTCCCAGGAGCAACTAAGGTCTAACAAGGAGGGTTTCTCCTGCCAGAGGTGTCCACTAAGAGAGGTTCCATTATAATTCATTTCTGCTGGTATAAATTAGTTTTCCTTGCAAAATATCCTTGATGATAAGGTGCTGAAATATAGTCTCTCTTGAAGCATCTGCATACCCTGCATTCACCCTCGTACTATAAAGTAGCCTGGTAGTGTAGATATCAATTCAACCTCTGTAGCTATATGAATGTGTTATTTTTTACAGCAGTCTGTGTTCTTTGATAATAAACTTGTAAAGCTATAATGTACCGTAAAAACTTCTTCGTTCATTCTTTGACACATGTCCAGGCAATCAATCAAAAGTGTGATGGAAGTGTGAAGAACCTCCCACAGAGGGTCCAGGAACCCCTGCTCCTCCAATCCGCAGGACAATGGATAAAACATTTAAAGGTTATCTCCGCCACAGTCAGGTGTAACAGCTGTTAGTGTTGCCGTATGTCAGTGTTTCCCCATATTGTCTGGGAAGCTCAGGATGGATAATGGGGTACATTAAAAAAATCTATTAAAAATGTTGCCAATGTCACAAAGGCATGCTTTCCCTGCTATTCAATCAAAATGTGAAATGTGTCAGCGCCTTTTTATCGTTACACCCTGTATACAACCCCTTGCTGTTGCCTAATTGGTCAATAGGAAGCAGCACTGTCGCTAGCCTGGTCTCTGTCCTCGAGCCACTCCGCTTGTGAATTCGTGCAGCGGAGCACCTCGAAGATAGCGGATCAGTCCACCGCCGTCGCGTTCTAAAAATAAACAAAATGGCTCGCCAGGTTCTGAAGCGGTTCTGCTGTTGGAACCTCGAACAAGCGACCCGCGGAGCCCCTATTTTTCAATTGGTAAGTATAGCATTGTGTTCATTATATTCGCAAAGAATCAACGAACATTTAAAACCGAATTTTTACAGTGATCGTCGGATAGGATCGCGAAATTTGTTCATAATAATACGCAATGTTTGAAATGTCCCCCACCCTCCTCCTGTGTACATCGTTGTGTGCACAGTGTGTGCTTGCAGTGCAGAGTGCATGAGTCATGTTGGAAATTAGGTCATCACAGAATTCAGTGTTAGGTGCCAGTATTATCACGATTATCGCGGTTATCTTTGTCAGTATCTCTTTAATTATTACCGCCTTGTTGTATTGGAACGAGTTTAGAATCCCCGATCAGTGCCCCCCCAAAAAAGGTCTTCGATTGCTGACGCCAGTGACGGAATAGGCCTAAAGGCTAGCCGCATTGTACAATAGGATTTCCATTGTCGAATCATTGTGTGCCATGGAGGGGAGTAGGCTAACGTCACTTCCGATCAGGGATTCTAAACTTTAGCCGTTGTATTTGTACACATTGAATTGTAAATAAATGTGAAATTAATATGGTGACTATCAATGGTGGATCCCCTCCGACTGACTGACAGCATCACGTCGCCCACCACACAGACGGACAGACCCAGTCCCCTTTTGGCCAGACCTTGTTTTTGTAGCCTACCCCAAGGCCTATCAGCTACTAACTAGTAGGCTTCATTATTCATGATCGCACAACTAAACTTTCTGTTTTATTTTTTTGCAGCTTGCTGGAATAATAGCTTTGTTCTTGGTCCTGCTAGATCTTGTAGCATTTGGCGTCGATGGATTCGAGATATCGGGAGGATTCAAGTCATATTGGAGAGTTCTAATTTGGAAACGTAATCAAAGTTTCATTGTTCAGCCCTCAGTTTGTTTCATTCCCTTGTGGCACTTAAAAATATGCATTGACATGGCTGGGCCCTTTTTGTATGATAAAAAGGTCCTTGAATCTAAGAAATGACCATGGAAAAGCCAGGACGAGAACCCTGACATGTTTCCCAGAAACATGGGAAAATTTATAAAGAACAGGTCCTGATTTTATTTACTTTTTTGTGACTGTTTATAGGTCTACATTTGGAGATGACATTGGTAAAAGAAAAACAGCAAAAATAACTTGTCAGTCATTCGTTATGACTTTTTCCTTCTCCTTCAGAATGGCTGGCATGTAACATTGTCATGGTGTGCGCGCATATCGTGATGATAGTCGTGTCCATTTTCCTCATCTATACCATCCGTCCGAGCAACGTCATCTACAAACGAATCCACATGTTACGAGTTTGGTTCTGGTTGATGATCTGCTACACCCTCATAGCGGTTGCCATTGGAACCTATCAATTCAGCTGGTACGGGAAGAACAGTTTTGTAAGTATGAGATCATAGCAATGGACAGTATGAGTTATAAGCTGTAGTTCCACCTATCGAAAACCCCGTGTCAAACACGGGTTTCTTGCGCGTGCACCTATTTTTTGCCGTGTCTAATAGACACGGCGAGCTCGCCGCCATGCAATTGCAATGTATTAAAAAGCCCGGGGAAGACACGGGTCTAAAAAACCCGGGGATTTCGGATAGGTGGAAGTACTGCTAATATGAATGTAATATTATTCATTTATGGACATTTCATCATTTTCAAGATATTTTCAAGGCCTTTAAGTCTGCATCAGACCATGAATGAAATGTTTCATTAATCAATCTAAATTAGTTTATAATTTTTCTCATATTGAGAATGAGAAAAAAAGTTTGTGTGGTGTGTTGCAAATCTGACCATGTTTAAGTTGTAAATTCCTTGAACATGTTCAAATTGATAATTTTTTCCACCACTTACCTTCCAGCGGAGAGAATTTTTGTGCTTCACACTTTTATTCTTTGCCTTCCGAATGATATGTAATGTAAGTAAGGAAAAGAATAGATGTTGTGATATCTTGAATTGTTTTATTTCAATTTCTTTCATTTGATTTCCTTGCAGAGACGACCATTTCTTTGCTTCACTCTCTTTTTCTTTGCCATCCGAATGATTGCAAATGTAAGTATACTCTGTGTATATCATGGTGATGGCCTTTCTTAATCCCTATAACACTTCCCTTCAGTTCATCTTAGTTAATATTCTGTTCTAACATTTATCATGACTGGCCAGTGTATTTGGACCCTTATTTGTTACATTTGCAGGGTTTCCGCCAGGAAAAAAAATTGGGGGATGGACAAAAAAAAATTTCAAAAAAAATTTTTTTCAAACAAATTTTTCAATTTTTTTCACACAACATTGTACATGGACTGCAAGATAACATGATGGTATAATAATATGATGTTTTGAAAAGAAAAAAGACAAGAAAGATTTAAAGAAAAAAAATCCTTTCTTTCTCAAAAATTTGGGGATGAATTTATCCCCAAATAATTTTCTTGGGGATGGAATTCTCCCCATTCTCCCCTCTGGCGGAAACCCTGATTTGCATTTGTGCTGAATACACCACTTCCAGTTGGTGTTGAAAAGCCTCTCAAGATGCCAAGGTCAACTGAAATGAAAGGAATCCTTTCTCTTTTGGCGTACTCACTAAAAGCCGATGTAGCCATTATACACGCTTCCTATAATTGTGCTGCCCCCTTTTAATAGTTTTTGAATCAACAGGAAGTGACGTAAATGGAGGATTTGCTGCTGCTGATCATGATCATGGGCGTAGGCCTAGGCCTTCATACACGACCTTTCGCCGGTAGGCCTAGCCGTGTAGGCCTAGTAGGCCTACATAGTAGGCCTAGCCTGCACATCTCATGCCTACAATTCGTCCCGGCCTTCATTCATTAGGCCTAGCACGCGCTAGCCTACTGGCAACCTCAGCCGAGTTAGCCTAAGTTACCTTGGTTACATGTGCACTCATGCACTGGCACTGCAGTGCTTCATGCAATGCATGCCAAATGNAAAAACAGCAAAAATAACTTGTCAGTCATTCGTTATGACTTTTTCCTTCTCCTTCAGAATGGCTGGCATGTAACATTGTCATGGTGTGCGCGCATATCGTGATGATAGTCGTGTCCATTTTCCTCATCTATACCATCCGTCCGAGCAACGTCATCTACAAACGAATCCACATGTTACGAGTTTGGTTCTGGTTAATGATCTGCTACACCCTCATAGCAGTTGCCATTGGAACCTATCAATTCAGCTGGTATGGGAAGAACAGTTTTGTAAGTATGAGATCATAGCAATGGACAGTATGAATTAATATGAATGTAATATTATTCATTTATGGACATTTCATCATTTTCAAGATATTTTCAAGGCCTTTAAGTCTGCATCAGACCATGAAATGTTTCATTAATCAATCTGAATTAGTTTATAATTTTTCTCATATTGAGAATGAGAAAAAAAAGTTAGTGTGGTGTGTTGCAAATCTGACCATGTTTAAGTTGTAAATTCCTTGAACATGTGCAAATTGATAATTTTTTCCACCACTTACCTTCCAGCGGAGAGAATTTTTGTGCTTCACACTTTTATTCTTTGCCTTCCGAATGATATGTAATGTAAGTAAGGAAAAGAATAGATGTTGTGATATCTTGAATTGTTTTATTTCAATTTCTTTCATTTGATTTCCTTGCAGAGACGACCATTTCTTTGCTTCACTCTCTTTTTCTTTGCCATCCGAATGATTGCAAATGTAAGTATACTCTGTGTATATCATGGTGATGGCCTTTCTTAATCCCTATAACACTTCCCTTCAGTTCATCTTTAGTTAATGTTCTAACATTTATCATGACTGTCCAGTGTATTTGGCCCCTCATTTGTTACATTGCATTTGTGCTAAGAATACACCACTTCCAGTTGGTGTTGAAAAGCCTCTCAAGATGCCAAGGTCAACTGAAATGAAAGGAATCCTTTCTCTTTTGGCATACTCACTAAAAGCCGATGTTGCCTTTATATAGGCTCTATGAATTGCCATTATGCATTTTCCATGACATGCTGCCCTTCTAGACTAATTCACACCATAGCAAACCAAGCACTGCTGCCATACTAACACGGGGTTTCTTTTGGCCTTCAATGCCTCCAGGAGTCTCCCTTGCTTTGACCTTCACTGAAAACGTATTTGTTCGCTAACATGCAAATCCTGTACAGCCGTTGATCCCAGGCCAAGAATTTCTTGGTGGTTCCTGTAGGATTGGGTTGAAGCTTATTTCTATAAATTCCTGCTGTAAGTGCTATCAAAAGTACCGGTCCTTACTGCTATTCATTGTATTTTGAAATACATTGCATGAGATGTCGATCTCCTGATATGTTGTGAGAAAGGCTTGGTCTCCTTCACTGAGGTGCCAGTTGTCCTTCACTTTTTTGTAACATTTAAAAAATCATAAAGTAATGTTTTTGATGAATTACAGTATTACCGTACTATTATTATTACCTGTCTAATTTCTGTTATCACTGCTGCCATTTTGCTTTCACATGTTACAGGGTTTGTGCGAAGGGGTGAGGTTTGATATACAGTAAAACATCCGTATAGTGAACGCCCTTGGGACCGGAAAAACTGTTCACTATATGGAGGTGTTCACTATGAGGAGGGCCCAGTTAATGCAATGGTTAATGCAAAGAAATAATTGGGACCGAAAATGAACGTTCGTTATTCAGAGGTTGTTCACTATTCGGAGGTGTTCACTAACGGAGGTTTTACTGTATATCCCCGTTAATGCCAAATTTTTCTTATTTCTTTTATGGACGAAACAAAGGGGCTGTAAATGTTTGTTTTCGTCAGTTGAGGAATCTGAGTTGTGATCCTTGAGAAAATGGAGAAAGCTATATGTATGAAGCTGCAAATTGCAGTGATTATTCTGAACAGCACAACAAATAATCCCTGCAATTTGCAAGTGCATAGCTTTTTCCGTTTTCCCAAGGATCACAACTCAGATTCCTCAAGTGACGAAAATGAACAGTCCCTTTATGAAGTACAATGTACGCCATTTGCACATTACATGTACCTCGATGTATAGTTGATTTCCTTCCCACCAAACCTTTGAATAGTTTTTTCCCCAGTTTTGGTCTGGAAATATGCCTCCCTGACGTCAAACCTCTGCACATTTCCTGCAGGTATTGTGTAGAGAAGTTGTAAGGCTTTCATTGTTCTTGTTGCCCTACTGATGCCAAGGCTTTGTTACTAAGTGTGGAAGCAGGAATGCTCTCTTCTTTTATCATGTTAAAAAATATCAAGATGACTCAAAAAAAAGGGAGTCAGTATTTCTGTTTTCACCACCTCAGTGCCAGACGTACATGTATTTTGACGATATGATGCTGAATGCTGCAGGTGTATTTTATGAGTGACACCAAGCGCTGTTTTAATGCAAAATAGTCACTATTTCACATTAAAACAGCGCTTGATGATGTCACTTGTTAAAACAACGTTGTGGCAAGACATTGTCCTCCCAGTATACTGGCACTCTATGTAATAACACACCGTCCCGGTATACGAGGACCTGGCACTGATGTGGTTTATTCAACCAACTAACTGTCTGTTACCAATGAACTTAGCAACAAAAATTCCCAGGAATTTAGAGGAAATCCGTGTTTTGCAGATCCTGTCTATTCTTGTGGTGAAATCGCGTATCGAAGAAATCCGTGAGATCTTGCACAGACCAGTTGAAAAGAGCACTTCTCAGCAGCTCTACCCGCTTGATTATCGTGATTACCCATACTATGATGACCCAGAGGAGAACGAGAAAGCAAGGGATAGCTTCATCTAAAGGCCCCTGGTGCTTACTTTGTAAATTCAATGTTTGCTTAACCTCTCCCCTGAGTAGATGACTTAAACTGCTATGAGAATCCTTGTGGCGGTGTGACTTTTGTTCAGCTGCAGGAAGTAATCTTTGCAAGTACTTAGGGGCCGTCTCAAAATTACATTCTTGTAAAAAAGAAACATTTTATCAAAAAAGATGAAGTAGGCTTCCCCAAATCGAGAACCCCCTCACCCCAGATGAAGTCACTTCGTCTTTTTGGCATCAAAACAATTTTGAGATGGCCCCTTACTGTTTGAACATTTTGAAAAACCAACAAGGAAGTTTTAGGAGTGCCTTGTAAACTCAAAAATCAGGGAGAGGTGGTGAACATTGAAATCATGCGAATCTTGACATATCTTTCTTCCAAGGGAGGAAATGAACTTTTGATGTTTTGTTTTAACCCGATATGCTTCATTCATGTATGACTTGTACTGTAAATTGTCATTTTAATTACAATAGTGTGCAGGCTATCATTTTTGCTCAGATTGGACAGTATGCAATGGTTTGTTTGTTTGTTTTTCTCAGCCTCATGATTAAATCTGGTCATATCGTTCATGTAGACAATGTCTTGATATAACTAGAGGGAGTTTGTGACAAGTGAATGTATAATTTTTTTATCAATTTATTTTAACTTTAGTTAACAGTCCATTTGAAACAATGACCTATCTTGTTGTACGGAATGCCTATGCTGGGAAATGTTGTGAATATAATTATGTATTTTGTTAAATTTCTGTTACAAAAACAAAAGATTGACTTCGATATCCCAAGTACGTCACAGGAAATACCTTACCTGTAGCGTGTTCGGAAAGCTTCCTCGGGGAGGCTCGGGGAAGCGGGAGAGCGTTCGGTAAGGTATTTGGCAGGCTGCCAAGGCTTCCTCGAGCCTGGCCGAAGTGAGCGACTCGGCGAGTCGCTCACTTGGGGAAACTCCCGGCATGCATTTCGTTTTCTTTCCAATCCGACATGCTGATTGGCTAAACGTGGAACATTTCACGCCTGCAACCCACAGTAGTACCTTTCCCCGAGGAAGCGCAAATATCGTTCGGAATTTCGCCTTTACAGGGCATGCTCACATTCCCCGAAGCTCGGGGAAGAAATTTCCTCGGGGAAGCTTTCCGAACACGGCCCTGATTTGATACTTAGCAGGTTTATTCATCATTTTCAAATTTGTTGTACGGTACTCATTTATTTGTCCTCTGTCTGTGTGTTATATATTCTGATATGAGCTAACTTATTCAGTGTTTGGGCACTGGCACCTCAAAAAAGTTTTCATTAACTTCTGTTTGCATGCACTCTGTCATTCGTTCCCAGTCAAAGATTATGTGCTAAATTTGTCTTTTCATTGGTCATCTGCTTTTTTGTACATTTGCGAGTGTTCCTTCCCGCAATTTTTCTTTGAGAATTGGTAGCATGTATTACGTAAAAGGCATCATAAAACTTTGGCTCGTTTCAGATCTTGGGAATATTAGTTGTGTCGTCCCGTGTCCAAGAAATCAGATCGATTGTCAAGGCACCTGCTCCGGAAACCAAGGGTCTCTACGAGGGATGGCCATCTGAACAGACTGGGCTGGATAACGACGCATATTATGATTCATCAAAAGTTTAGATGCAATTAGAATAGAAAAATCACTCGGTTTCCTTATCATCCAGTCAATTTTCTGATGGAGCAAAATGGGTCGTTTGCATTTCTTGTGTACATGCCCTAACTTGAATTTGAAAAACATATGGAACTAGTAATTATATGATTCTCAATGTGGTCAAACTGGATCAGCAAATTTTTTCAAAACATTCTCATAACACACTGTTCTTGTGCATCTCACCTTTATCTCCCATCTGTACAAGTCAATTTCTTCTCAGTGCAAGCCTACACCTTAAAAGCACTTCATTGGTTCAGATAATCCACTCTGGTGTTGTTGATTACAAATATTACAAATATTTTCAACAAAATGAAATGCACATGGAAATGACTGATTTTGGAAGGAGGTAAAACTATAAAGGATTCCTTCATGATAAAGGTATAACATCAGTCTTCACTCCTTCGTTTTGGTACTTGTATATATGGACCTGTTTGTATATTTTGTAACCAAGAAATTAGTGTGTGATACATTATTATTGCTAGGTTCATTAGAGCTTTGTAGGTGACCAGTGCCCATGCAGTTGAATATTTCTTGATGATTCCTCAATTTTCAATTATGGTACTTATCTCTTGGGATCACATTTATTTTCATTCATTCCCATGTTTTTTCGGGCAATTTTCCCCTCAGAATCACATTCCTTGTCAGCCTTAATTTTTGCTGCTGAGATGATGAATTCCGACATGACATATTGGGTAATTTTCCCCCTTGAAATCAATGAGCAGTCGATGGAAAGGAAAAGGTTAAATCATGAGTTTGTTGGTGAGGAGGTCTCAGGATCTCTGAATCCTCACGTGACCCAGTGCTGAACTTGGGACTCTCATCTCATTGCAGTTACATGTATCTTCTTTTATCTTTGAACATTTCTGTTTTTATCGATTGGAAATTCAGCCAAAGATATTACAAATGGAGCACAGCAACTGTAATGATTATCATTATCAATGCTTTATTATATTAATGTCCATATCTTACCCCAGTGAGTAACATATTGCACACTGTGACTTTGCAGTGTGTAGAATACATGAGTGTACATATGGTAGTTACGATACTATACTATATACATCCATCCAGAATGAATCCAGCCTTAGATGTATGTTACATTCCCTCCAAATTTGGTTCTCTTTTTGGTCAAGTATATCACTGAACACATTCCAATTAATTTTTTACCCGCTTGGCGCTCAATCCATCCATATATTGGCAAGTCCGCGTGGTCTCAGCTTGGTGTTTTGAGTCTGTTCACAACCTTTGAACCAGTTATCTTGTCAGAATATTTGTTCTATTTTAAAAATCTAATGACATTACATCATGTATACTTCTACATTCCTATGTTTCAACGATTTGAGCAATTATGCCATTACTTAAAACAAGATTAACTTGATGAAAACAAGCACTTGGATAGCTACATTGTACCTGTTTGTGCAGAGCTCAAAAATTAACTTTTATGCCCACAAGACAACACATGTGAAAGAAGATCTTGGAATAACATCTGGCAACTCGGAACAGAAACCAATGTCATCGTGGACATTTTCCGCTGTGCATTAGTTTGTTTTTGAGCCCTGCTTTGTATACTTGTATATACCTTGCATTTATGTTGTATATTTTATGTAATCTTCTGAATTTCACTTCATAGCATATCATGATATTCACAATATCCTAGTACTGGTATGTGTCCCTATCAAGTGGTGATCCTAAATGATTATTGATTCTTGTACGCATATAAATATTTTTGAGCTGATGGCACATTTACTAATGGGAGACCCGCGTGACAAACTTTGCTACGCGGTGGCGATGTGATCGATTGACCTGTCGCGACGTCATTGACGTCATTTTAGGTGTTGACGTTGCGTCATGCAAAAGTGACCTGTACATTTTTCTACAGGAAAAATGAGACAAAAACGTTGCTTTTATTGCCAACCTATCTCCTCATTTTAAGGAAAAAAGCAAGGAGATTTAAGAAATTTTCATCTGCTACAGGATGATGTAAGTTTACTGCCAGGCGACCAACAGAAACGGGTTATTTTCACTCTAGAAATAAATGGAAATAACGTTAGAAAAAAGAAACTTCGGGTGCATCGATCGCAGCGCCGCGTCGTGACGTTAGTTCCGCGGGTACCTCATTGCCAGGCTACATGAGGGATCTTGGAAGGATAAGCATCGTGTCAGTTGTGATGGTTTGATCATTTTGTCGCAAAGTTGAAGGTGTTGTTACACCCGAAAGCTTTTGCAGTGGAGACATTCCAATGAAAAATGTACATGTATATCATTTATAGACTTTATCCTTGTGTAGCTTTTATAACCAAATACAATACATTTATTATCTTACATGTACATTTGGTGTTAGTTGCTTTTATATTCTTGCAATTGTTTTTGTATTGCTGCCAACATAATTCAATACAGGGTGTCCCAATAAAAATATCCCAGACAACCTGACAACCAGGGTCAAATTTTGCTGGATCCTGATGGGCAATGTTTTTATGTGAAAAATTGTCCATATTTCATCAAAATTGGTCAAGCACATCGGAGTAGTTAGCAAAGGCACCCCTCAAATGAAAGGGACAACTCGGATGTCTCCCCCAGCCTACTATAGTATTGGACTGCGTGGTGTGGCATCTCCAATCTGCGGCGTTGACTCCTTGTGTCTGATGAATTCTAGTTTGAAAATCTCATCCGATCTTGCAGATGATTAGTTGACTTCGCCCACAGGGGTGTAGTAACTGTGGGCCTACTTAAGCCAACTTTCCCCATGTCGTCTGCTATGTCATGTTGTCTTCGGGCACTTCTCCACGGAGATGTCTTCGGCGCTGAAAGCCATATTTTACCCTGTTACCTCCTATAGTTGATTTCTGACAGTAAAAAGATATTTACCCTTAAATTATCACCGATGAAATCGATTAGGTGGTTTTAAAGTTCAGATTCGAGATCTGAGCACATGACGAGACAACGGCTGATGAGGAATTGATGTCACCTGTTTACCATAGATCGAAAATTTTAATGGCGGACGAAGCTGTCAAATTGGAGAATGGACATCGTAAAGTCAAAATTTCACTCACTTTCAAGCCTTTTGAGACTAAATACTCCCCAGGCCAAGTTTGGGTGCAGCTTGTTACTCGGATTGACAGCCACAGGAGCCACTGCGCAGGTCATCTGGTACCTTGTTCGGAGGCAAATAGCCAAAGTCAGGGAGGAAAGTTTGAAACCAGTATTTGATGAAGGTGAAACAAATGGTAGGCCAGTCAGCGTAGTCAGTAGTGTAGCTACGGTAGATAATTGCATAAAATCGCCCGATATGGCCAACCTGTCTGCCAGTAGCCTACCTAGCCTACTAAGCTGGGCTAGGCCTACCGCCGGTAAGAGGCCTAGGGGTAGTAGGCCTCGCCTACACATGCTACAGTCTCAGAGCAGACAGACTGCAGAGAGAGAGTGCCTGCCTGCTGCGGAGAGCCACTCATCACCATCACCATCCATCCATGACTGACATTGTACTGACAGCCACAAGAACATTTGCCTTGAATGTGTGCATTTTTGACTGAATCAAAACCCTCTTTTTTCAGGTGTTAGTGTGGAGACTCTTGCGGCTCTCTGTAAATCAACCAATACAAATCTAAGAAGATGTGCTGAGACACTCGTTACGGAGCGATTTGTGAACAACAGTATGTTTATTGTTTTATATTTTTATGGTTCCAAAAGATTTAGCTTATGGTAGGCCTACTGTAATCATTTTGGGTCTGGTTTCCTTTGGTTTGAACCGTACATACATAATAGGTTGAATTGAGTTCTTTGACTCAAAGGATTTACATGTAGGCCTACCTGTCTTTCAGGTCATGCCCTCAACAAACTCTTCCACAACTGCCTCCATGGCAACAAGGATGAAATCTTCCGGGCTTGTAGCATACTTTGCCATGGTACCCTGATGACCGAGGTGGAATCCTGGCCACTTGGTTTTGATAAAGCTGTCATCCATACAATGGGTATGGTCCTCATCCACAGTATAGAGCCAGATTTTACGGATGATGAGCTATATCGGGAAAAGATACAGAAAACAGCATCAGCAGCATTCTTTGCTGCTGCTTCTTTGTTTGGTAATGTTTTCAACTCAAAAGGTAAATGATGAAGTTTGAATTGCCAAAGTCATTTTGTGTCAACAAGTTCTTTGACTTTCACAGTTGTGGCTTCACAGTTGCAGTGTGACAATTATTGCGCTGTACAGTGTAATGGTTTAATGGAAACTTGACCTTTCGATGGACATTTTTAAGTCTTGAAAAATTGTTGCCCTAGCAGTTTTTTATGCACTCTTATTGTCTTCAGACCAAGATGATGCCATCCTGCAAGCCTTCCTTCCTGAGATGTGCCACTGTCTACTCTACCTGGTCCGAACAAGTCGAGACAGAGATGTGCAAAGGTTCTGCCTTATCATCATTAATCACCTCATCATAGATGGTATGTAACTGGAACACTTGTACCAGAAATTTTGACTGCATTAGCTAAAAATACATCAGATTGAAATTTGGCTCTTGGCATACTGAGCCATCAGTTTTAAAATTGGAATTGCATTCTTGACTTTAGTGCTTAAAGCTTGATTTTAATCTGTGTTAGGAAATAATCAAACTGCATTTTTTTTCAGGTAACAGAGAAGAACTTGTCTTTGAAGCAGGTGGAGTACCTATCATCGCGAGTGTCTTCTCCGCACAACACGGTGACATCATCTTTCAGAAAATGTGCCTGCAGTTGCTCATTGTGTTCTTACGCATCAGGGTTGTTGATGACAGTAAGTGAAATAACAATACAGCTATCCTCAGCCTCCTGTACTCCTGGCCTCCTGTACTAAAGAATCATTGACTTCCCCTGAAGAACCTTTTCAATAGACTCTATCGCTCCAATAGAGCGCAGCACCTGACGGTAACTTGCTAGGCCTACAGCATCACAACGTCCCGTCCCCCATTCTGAACGCAGTGACGTCACTCGAAAAACCTCCACTTGTTTCAGCGATCATGACGTCGTCTCAAGTCGAGATGTCATGGAATGATTACAGGACGTCGTGACGCTGTAGTTACCGTCAGGTGCTGCGCTCTTTTGGACTGATATCGTCTATTGCTGTGTTATCTCCCTTTACACTTACCTTCACCATTTCTTTTGATTCACAGAAACTGACCCAAGGAAACAAATCGCGGAACAGAAAGTGATAAGATCGCTGGTGGCCTGCCTGCGGTCTGACGATCTTTCCTGTGTTAATTGTGCGGCTGCTGTTCTTTATCAACTTGTTAGTAAGTAGTCATCTTAGTGCTATTTCCTCCATAATATCAGGGCTGGATCCAGGATTGACAGAAGGGGGGCGTAGCTCGACAGAGGGGTGATCACCAAAAGCACAAAGACGAAACGGGGGGTCTGGGCCCTCCCCCAGAAAAATTTGACAATTTTAAGTGCTTTCAGATGCATTTTCCTGGCATCTGAGAGCAAAATAATCGAATTTTTATGTGATTAAATTTTTCTTGCTAAAAAAATCATTGCTCTGCCAAAAATAGGGGGGGGGGCGTACTGGATCCGGCCCTGAATATTGCCGTGTAGATTAGGTATGTATGCACATAATAGTACCAGTCAGAGCTGTTGTTCCTGCTGCTGAGGGGTATCTTTTTTACATTCGTTTTCCTCTTTCTTACTTCTAGGTCTCTGTCGCCAGGAGATTGTCTCTGTCCCAGGAATAGTCAGAGTATTTGGACGGAACTTGGCGTGTAATGATGCAAAACTCCAGTGGCTGATATTACGCATAGTGTTCATGTTAGCTGTGGAAGATGGTATGTTCTTTTTTTTTTCCTTTTAGTCCTTTTTACTGAGGAGTTTGAATCATATGAGGCACCTACGTCATTGAGAAGGACATGGCCTCGTAACAAAAGTGCATGGGTCAATATTGATCGGCATGAAAAAATAACAGGTTTCTAAGGTGAAAGACATAGCTTCCTACCGGACTCGAACCCATGGTCCCTTTCATGAGGCATCAATATTGATCGTAACTACTATTGATCAACTGCTATTGATAAATATTAACTACTATTGATCGGTGATGTTTTCAGTGTTCTTGGAAAATATGACGTTTGGATTTGAGAGACGAAATTACTAAATGAATCAACTTGATGGTTTTCAGCCCAATTTAAGCTTGATGTTCTCAACTCTCCTGATGTTTTGGAGCGGGTGGCTATGCTGTACATGAGTGGGGAGACGGAGGTGGTCAGCAGTGCTCTGGCCCTGACAGACTGTATTCTCCTCGAGGGTAAGTAACTGCAGCTATAATCTCCCAGGGTTGAATGCACACCTTGAAGAACATGATTGACTGACTACGAAATCTACAAACACGATTTACCCTGACTTGTTCTAATAATGATTACAGTAACTAATTTAATTCCAGGTAAAGAGGCAGTGATGAAGGTCCTCAATGCCAGTGACCAGCTCATACCTAACCTGGCCACAGTCATCTCTCATCGGGAGCCCCTCATTCAGAGAATGCTGGCAGAAATTCTTGGTTTGATCTGTACATGTGGTGAGGAAATTTGTCCATATTTAAATTAGAGATTGTCTTTCAGCATTTCACGGATCCTTTTGTTTTTTATCTCTCACAGTATCATGCTGCTTAGAAAACATAAATTTTCATTTGAAATGCAGGCACTTGTAACTCACAAGATGTATGACATTGTAACCTCATTTTAGCCACTGTCCAGAGGATGTTTCCAAATCTGTAAGTGGGAGGTACTTTTATTTCAGAGGAAGCCATGTTAAAAGCTGTCGATTTCGGCATCGTGCCTGCCATCCTCCATTTTGCACAGATAACACAGCAGTCAACCACGGATAGCGATTTAGTTTTCCATGCAACAGCAATGTTACTGAACCTTGCGATGACATCTGGTGAGTAGAAAGGGAATGACCAATGACCCTGGTGTGGATGATAATGACTTGGTACTCCCCCACATTGAATATGATAGCGATGACCATAGCCTACCATGTTCTGCTTTTGACCATAAACTAACAAAAGAAACATTCCAGGTATGGATGGCCCTTGTGATTCTTTGTTGTCAGTCTTTGAGGAATCCAGCTTCGGTCTTGTCCTATTGACAATTTCTTTCTCTGCAGATAATATAAAAGTTGAAATCCTGAAATCTGGTGGGCTGAGTGTTCTCATGGAGCTGGCTATTGAGCTTGGGAGTCGCACCAACATCTCTGTCCTGGCAGCAAAGTCATTGGTTATGCTTGGATACACAGGTATGGACTTGTTTTTGAGCTAATCGCAGTGGCATCAATTGTACTTTAGAACATCAGTTCCTCATGTTCAATGATTCTTTCATTTTGACTTTTCAGATCAGAATGCAAATGTTTGTGTTGAATGTAATAAAGAGGGCGCCAGGGTTATCGTAGGAAAGAAAAGAGCTGTGTTTGTTGGCACTGGGGTAAGTGCAACTAAGAATTTCTAAACATCCCCAAAGATGGCATTGTGGTTGCTTTTTCATATTCTAGGAAAAAGATTTAACCCTTTAGGCCCTATATAAATATCGGCTGCCTTGAAAATCCCACGACAGCCGCCGACGTCCTATATTTTCAGCCATATTTGACTCAGACATTGCGTAGGCCGGCACTGGCCAGTCTGGGATTTCATAAGCGGCTGTCCGCGGCCGTTCTAATGTTTGATAGCAAACATCAGATGTATGAATTACGAGATATTTGCTGAAAACCTCTGGGGTTCACAGAACATACGTAACAAAAAGTCTAGGGCCTAGGGTTAACGACCAGAATTTGACTAACCAGGGCTTTCATGACCTGCAATCAACTGTATTTATGCATATGTCTCTCTCTTGCAGCTTCATGCGGTCACATGGAACCTGTCAACCAATCAAATAAATCACGAGATGTGCATCCAGACGGGGTCGGACCTCATACAGATCAAGCAATCAAAGGATCATGGGATGGTTTACATTCTAATAATGAATGGATCCAGGCAACTGAAAGAGAGTTTACATAGTAAGTCCAATATTCACCAATGAGGAAAGTTTTCAAAGGGGCTGTTCATTTTCGTCAATTGAGGAATCGGAGTTGTGATCCTTGAGAAAATGGAGAAAGCTATGAAGCTACAAATTGCAATGATGGTACAACAAATAGTCCCTGCAATTTGCAAGGGCATAGCTTTTTCCGTTTTCCCAAGGATCACAACTCTGATTTCTCAAGTGACGAAAATGAACAGCGCCTTTTGTGCAACTTTCTCACTGTTTTAAATTTTGTTCATGTTTGTGTCATAATCAGAGCGCGTAGAATTGCAGACTTTTGGCGTTCCCAAGCAACATCCTGCGAGTAATTGCTTTGATTTCAGAGGCATCGTTCATGTTCGTCAATGGATGTGAGGAGGAAGATGTCTTGGAGAAAATTAGGAACCACACGTACAGCATCCTTTTAGGCCATTACAGAGATGACAAATTCCACATTAAACAGTCGCAGCATTCAGATGGAGAACTCATGATGGCAAACCTTCCAGTACCATACAGTAAGACAGTGACATCGTCCCACAGCAGGGGTTTTTACCTTGCTCCTCTTCATCCACTTGTGTGCGAGTGTATGAAGAGGAAAGAGACGAATCCCTGCTGTAGGAGAATGGACAATGAAGTTGGAAACTGAGTAGGGTAGCAGACTGTGAAGCCATTTGATTCACTGAATTTGAATATCAAAGGAATGCAATAGGAGCAGTCAGCGCCACTTATCGCCAAAAGCAACGTTAATCTAGTGGACCTACTGTATTCTCCTGATTGGTGCTCAATCAACCAAGATTGGGCCCGCTAGGCATTGAAATGGACTGGAGTGACTCCTATTGGTCATCCTATTAAATTCCTATTAAAATCAGGGATCAAAGTTCATTTTCTGAAAAAGCAGATTTTGGTCGAACAGGCCAAAAAATCAAGTCGCACAAAATGCAAAATGCATTAGAACATCAACTTTTTGGTCGCACAGAGCAAAATCCAGGTCGCATTTTAGACCAAATGGTCATGAACTTTGAACCCTGAAAATCATCCTGAAGAGGCGCGGATCCAGAGGGGGGCACCCTGGGTGCTGGCCTCCCCTTTCGGCCAGCAAATGTATAAAATCGACTGTGAAATTTGGAGCAAATCCTTGAAATTCACCGCAGGTTTCAATGTTTCTAGCACAGGGCGCCCCCTAATCCAGCTCCATGCTTTAGCCATTTACAGGGCCTTCCCCAACATCATAGTCATCTGTGTCTTTTGTATTTTCAGATGATCTAGTCAACCTTTTTGTGAGTGATCTCGTTGTCCAGCCTGCCATCAAGAGCATCTCAATGTCACCAGTAACAAGTCCTGTCAGCAAAGTGTCGGTGAGTTGGTCTTTGCTGTGCTGTTTTGGAAGGCAGTGGAGTGGCTATAGAACGTTTTTCAAATTGACTTAAATGGCAAAGGTCTCGCACTTCCGCTGAAATCTCAACCACAACCTCAGTCTGAAACTGAATGACGTACCGCAGACAACCCCATAACAGCAACTTCAACAACATTGTGTCAAACTCAGCCATTGCTGAATCCTGGATGGTGTCAGAGGGAGTCACACTGTACAATGTATCTAACTTTCTTTCAGGAGCTTGAAATCCTCCAAGTTCTCTGCCACCACAACGATCACAGGGTGACAGTTCTCAGCAGTGAGATGATGCTCAACGACGTACGGGATATGGTTCGGTTGATATCAGAGAGTCTAAATAGGATTGAGCAGCTAGAACCGATCTATTTTGCCCACAGTCTTGCTGCGTTAGAAGTCATTGTGGTCTTGGCAATCGATGGTGAGTCTGAATGGGATTCTGGTGAACCAGATTTCTCTCATTTTTGTTGTGTCCTTCGACCTATTTGCATTACAATGTTAATTTTTTCAGTTCGTTTCTGCAAGTTTTCCACGGACAACAAGCTGGCACCGGTCCTCATTGGCTTGCTGCATTCCATCACAAGGCTGTGGTTGAACTCTGCGATGAAAATCCTCTCAGAGAAACAAGAACAGTGTAAGTTATGATCATGTCCTTGTGAGGTATCCTTCGTGACAAATTTGGTGACTCACTTGACACTTACTGTGTTTTTCGGACAAAAAGGTGCGACTTTTTTTCATGAAGAAGGGTCTAAAATTGGGGGTGCGCCTTATAAGGTCTATCTGCAGATAGAGTCCGAAAATTTGATCAGAAGTCTCACAACAACAAGCTAATTAATCATACAACCAGGTCAGTTTGATGCATAACAACGCAGACTGACTAGCCAATACATTCTATGTGTGTAATGTGTGCACTGAAGCATTGCTGTGGTTCACCTGATGACTGCACCTTATAGGGAAGTGTGTCTTACAGGGCGGTGCATCTTATGTATGCATTTCGTCAAGGGTTTAGGGTGAAATTAGGAAGTGCGCCTTATAGTCAGGTGCGCCCTAAAGTCGCGAAAATACGCAGTGTTCAATTTTGTTCATACTTTCACTACCTCTTTTCGTTCAGTATGCAGTGAGTATTATGAAGTCCTCCAGAATCTTGCCAAGCATGCCCTACTCTCCTTGTACCACCTTGTCAACATGGCCGACCTTCCACTTCGTGATCGCATCAAGCGGCTGTTGCAGAAAGAGGGCGCCGTCCTGATGGTGTGGTCACTGCTGCTCTCTGCAGGTGATAATCTGAAGTCGACAATTTCAGTAAGTTGATAAACCGTATTTTAAAACATGATTCACTTGAGCTCTCTCCGATACCCAAAACGATTTCTCCCCAAGAGGATATTCAACTTCTTTATTTCTCTTATCTCCAGGTGTCAGCCTCAGCAGTCATGTTGGCTCTGTGCTGTGAGAACCCAATAACAGATCAGGGTCAATATCTTTGTCTCCTCAACTCACAAGACAAGACATCATCACTTCAACTGTCTCCAAGTGGTCTGTGGGTAAGTTTTGACCAGATTTTTTTCGGTCTTTATATGCACAGTTTCTCTAAAGTAAAAGTACTCTTCTTCTTTGCCTACAGGCGAAAAATGACAGCTGGACATTTGAAAGTATCCTCGCCACCCATGGTGCTAATTTTGGCGATGATGTCAGGAAAGACAGCATTCCAAAAGGATGGTATTATGAGGTACGTTTTATCAAAGTCATCTGTGACTGTGAACAACAAATATGGCTGGATTTGGCATTGAACTTCTTATGTTTTTCTTGGTATAACATAATGAAACTGTGTTCCTTCCAGGCCACCATACATTCCAAGGGCATCATCCAGATCGGCTGGGCCACAAAGTCCTGCCCATTCTCACCGCAAAAAGGTCTCGGTGTAGGCGATGACAGACGATCCGTTGCGTTTGATGGCGACAGGTGTAAAAAGTGGAATGGACCGTTATCGGAACAATTAGAAAATACCTACGGGGAGGCGTGGAAGGACGGGGATGTCGTCAGCTGTTTAATGAGCAGTGATGGCACAGTCACCTACTGGCTCGAAGGAAAGGACTTCGGGACGGCATTCGCTGGACTTGATTCTAGGTCTACGTGGTATCCAGCTGCCTCCCTGGCGACTGACCAGTGCGTCGAGTTTAACTTTGGTGCTACCTCCTTCAAGTGAGTAGTTTCCTTATTCCACAACTAGAAATCATTTAAAAGTATATTGGTGAAGTGATCAAGAAGGACGTAGCTGCTCACTCGCACCCTCTGGTTGACCTACATTGATAAAAAACATGACTTTTTTTCAGATTTTCTCCACCAGAGGGCTTCCTTGCCATGAGTGAAGTGCCACTGAGAGATATCAAAGTAAAACCAGAGACAGTACAGGTACCGTCGACATACAGTGCACCCTCGCTCTTACAAACTCGATTTTACGAACTCCTGGATGTTACGAACCCAACGTCTGCTCCCAAAATTTCATGACATATATTTAAAAACTCGCTATTACGAACTCCGCGTTAGTACAAACTTAACCCTTGGACCCCGAAGGGTTTGTAATAGCGAGGGGGGACTGTATTTGGAAAATCTTTCTTTGTGTTTCAAACTTTATGCTTCAATGAACAAGTCTGCAAGTACCAGTACCGTACTTATTTTATGGAGCGATTCCATGAAAGAGCCATTGTAATCCAAGATGCTGATAAAATGAACATGTTTTTCAAGTTCCTTGTTTTGATTGTGTCCTGTGACAGGTAGAGGAAACATTCGAGGCCTTGAAGGACAACCTAATCCCCCTCAGCCAGCAGAGCAAGTTGTACGTCCCGACACTCTACTTCGAGGTGAACCTACCTCTGAAACAGAGAGCACCGCTGCACTTGGGCATGATGTACCTGGATGATCCGATCAGGGAGAAGGTTTATGTCAGTTACTGTAACAACATACTCACGCTTCCCGACGGACGCAGGATTGGGGTAAGTGGATCAACAACGGCATTTCAGATATTCCGTGGAATGGATGAGTTGTGTTTTTCTAATAGCCTACTACTGATGAATTCTGTGTAAAAATTAAGGCTAAGATACAACATATCGATGATGTACCACATGACAGCAGAGCTCGCATTGATGAATATCCACAGATCGAGAGAAGAAATGGATGCCTTCTACTTTCTGCTTCCATGAATTTCATAAAAGTCAATTGCTTTCTTCCAGGATTTCCTCGACGAGCAGATCCCAGTCACCATTGGAGTTGGCTACCTTTTCCACCAATCAACTGTCTTCTTCGTCATCGATGGTTCACCAATCAGTAAGTAAGGCACTACAGCAAAGCTCTGTGTCCTGATGTCACAAAACATCCCTGCGAGTTCTTCAAAGACAATTTTATGATGCCCTCCTATCTTTTTTTCAGGTAAGACATTCTCAGTGCCTCGTAACAAGAAGCCCTTAATCCCCTACCTGAACTGCCCACTCGTTGATGTGAACTTCGGAACAAAGTATTTCGTCTACGATCCTGCTAATGATCGGACGATCAGACTTAGCTGTGCTGCCCTTCTTCATGATTATTTTGATCACTACTGCCATACTTCTTCAAGCCGTTATGCACGTGCCCTGAGTACTTGAGTGATTACATGTACCGTACCGGTATGCATGTAGGCCTACATGTGCACAGAGTACAGGAGCAAATATACATGTGCACAGAGTACAAGAGCAATGTGCTCAGAGTACAAGAGTAACGTGATATGTGTTGTATTGTTACATTTTGTTGTTAATCTTGTTTTATGTTGTTGTTAAATCATGTACTGATGCTGGTAATCATGTAAACTTCATTTGTCTCTGTACAGAAAATAGATCACTTGACCATTGTATATGGAGCCTACGTATGTCACAAATAGTACTTAGAGGTTGCACTTTAATTAAATCAAAATATTACAAGACTTGGCCGAGTTGCAGTTACAAGTTTGTTTTGTAGCTGAAACCTTCTGTGTGTGGTGCGGAATAGGCCTACTTTGTGGGGTATCTATGCTTAATTGCTCAAGTCAGTCCAAATATATCATTATTTTGCCTAGGCCTGTACTTTCTTTGACAAGTTCTGGCTCACCATTGGTCATGTTGGTGCCCTCGATGGAGAGGTACCACATTGCAGAGGTGTCCCCTTTGGGAGGCTGCACCGAACTCACTTATACCTAATACTTTCAAGAACACTCCACGTTGGGAACACCCGATATGGCATCCTCTTTATGGGATATCCAGAAGATAGGCCTACCTCTGTACTCCAGATGTAATTTTGTCTGAAACTATGTGCTTAATTTTCCTGTTTGTATATTTCAATGTATGGTGTATTTTTTGACGTATCTTATGTCTTATTGACAGAATAATAAGGAACAAATTACATGCAATTTCTTATTTTTCCTTCGATTTGTCCACTCATACATAAAAATGAAACTACATGCAATAATTGGTTCGAATACAGGCGGCCAAGTACTGGGAGCCGGCCTCAGCAGCAGTGCCTGGCTGGTGCCCCCCCCCCCCGCAACTCTTATGGGCCACTGGGGGTAGGTCTATAGCCAACCACTCCAACCAATGGTGGGCCACTGGCAGCAAATGAGTGGCTCAGTGGAGGGAAATTGGGGGGGGGGGGATTTCAGGGGCATCTACTGGAATAAATAATGGGCCGCTAGGCTGTCCCCAACAATCAGACGTGCATGCTCGCTCTGGTATTCTAAGGAAAAGGGTGCCTCCCCGTTGTCACATCCCAGCTTATTTCATCAATCATTTGCTGTGAGGAACTGGCAAATGGGGCGGGTGGGGGGGGGGCAAAGAAAAATATCACTGGGGCAATCCCTTGCTCAACGACATGACTGTGGGCCATGGCACTGACGCGCTTTGAGGTCAGGACAGGAGGTGAAGTTCTCGGGGAGGGGGGTAGCCCGGTTTCCTGTGTGCTTTGGGCTGTTGGGCTTGAAGACACCATTAGGTGATCTGATGCGGTCACGGGCACACCTTTCATGCCGCGCGGTGGATGTTGGCAGAGGATGGACGTGCGCGGTCAAGACAGACATGATGGACCGCTGACGCTATCGCTTGGCTTGTATAAAAAAAAAAATAAAAAGCACGTCGGTCTATTTCCACGATATTTCTGAAGATGGCAGCACTATTGAACCCACATGGCGCTCATTTTGAAAATTGGGACGCGCAATCATCATGATCATGTGTTCCCACCGTTCCAGAGCCTTCTCTTCTTGGAATCCTGTCAGTAATCTGTGAGTAGGCTACTAAATGTAAATAATGTTGATTTTGATTTACCGCTAGGGTTAGTCTTCAGAGCATTCAGAATCCCTATGCCCTTATCTATTTCCGTTTTGCTGGGATTCATGTCAAAGAAACTATTTCCACGGCTCAGAGCAATCTTAGCCTTGATGGAATTCACATTGAATTAGTATTCAGTTGATGAGGTTTGCTGACTGTCCAAGAGTTCATTAAGAACTTATGACTAAAAGATAGAATTTCCATTACGGTACGACTTTAAATTTTTATGGGAATTCGCAAGGGACGGCCATAAAAAGGAATTGCCTTGGATAAAAGTTCCCATCGAATTACTGGTACCGTAGGCCTACTACTTTATCCCAGCTGTGCAAGCCTTATTAGCCCAAAACTCAGCAATGAATTTCCAACAGACGACCATGACGACTTTAGGCCAAATTAGCCGACGGATAGCATTTCTCAGTCGTCTGGCGTTATTCTTCAGACGCTCTGATGGCAGACGCATTAACCCCCCCCCCCCAAAAAAAAACTTTGAGGAACATTTCCTTGGGATAAGCTGCTCATTGCTATCATCATATTTCGCCAGGAATAGCTGGTCTTAATAAGGGTGTGAAAGTATTTACGACTTCGTTCATGACAAGAATAATTGGTCGCCATCTTGGTATGGGGTAGTTTAGGAAGCAACCCAATCAGAGGATGCCCCAAGGGTGCATTTGGCAAATTTCAATTTGTCCAGGTCCCTCTGCGGTGATATTTTCCTCATATGCATGACATTATTACCCTCCGTCTTGATGACATTATATCGAAGACATCCATTGGCAAGCGGTCGGCGGCAAAAAGCTAGACTCCGACACGCAATCTTAAGCGGGTGATCCACTGTTGCGATTTTGGCTTGAGACGGGGTTGCGTTCCCTTGCGATTACCTTATAGGACTTCCGAATGCCATATAAGGTAACCGCAAGGGAACGCAACCCCGTCTCAACCCAAAATCGCAATCAGTGGATCACCCGCTTCACTGAAACGCTCCGCCCCAACTTTCGTTGGTTGGTCGAATATTCAGAACGAGGAATTCAACCTCGGCCTACGTGTAAAGTATGAGTCACCCCAACTTCAACATGGGCAAAGTGCCAGGCCTGTGCAACAGACACCATAAAGTGAACACGATGATTAAACCACAAACCAGAGTCGGGCTAGGCCTACCGACAGAGTTGACAGAGCACAACCTTGAAGTGTTTGCTCTTGGCTCATGGAAAGTCAACCAAGTGACCATGTAACATCATTAGGTAACTGTCCGCGACATGGACTACTAACCACTGACTTGTGCATTTTTCCAAGCGTGACACTTTTCCCATGTTGAAGTTAGGGTGAACCATGTGTGTTCCGCCATTCAATGGCTTTAGAGAGAGAAGAGCTATTCCGCCGTCTGAGGTGTTTTTTTGTGGAAAGACGTGTGGGGTGTGGGTGAGTACCTATATATTTTTTTGTGAAGGGAGGCCTTACGGGTCATTCTCCCTTGATCATGCACATGATAACGTGCACTGTAAAATGTCCTATCTTTCTGGATTCACACTCACGTAACGAGACCGACAAAACGGAAATAATCATCCCCGTCCGAAGATAAAAACTCGTCCCGGTAATGGAGTGGTTGTTTTTCCGTGGGTGACATCTCACGTTTCCCTTGGCAGTTTCTTATCCCCCTCCTTCCTACAGATTCCGATGTCAGATTTGGCCCTCCCCATGATTCATCAGTGTCGCTACGGATATTTACTTTTCCATGTTATTTTTTGAGAACGACATCGCTCTACTGTTGCGAGACGCAAAAGAACAGTGTCGGTTTTTTCCTGTAGGTGAACACGTACAGGATTTCAAGCTATTAACCAAGCCATCCGTGATTGGTGGACGTTCCGGGAAGCCTCCTGGTGACCAGTAACGGAACCCAATCTGGGCAAATAATGTTACCGTTGTTGCCATTTCAGATGGAGGTAAACGGGATGACCTCATCATCCACATTTTTGGCTTATGTTAAACAAAAAAAAAGTTTTTGTGCGACAGCCGTGATGCTGATTGGTCAAACCGCGATCATATATATGACATAGACTATATACAGAAAAACGGTGCAACACAAAATTAATCAGAGCCGCCGCCGCCGCCGCTTGCGCAGTGTTTCTTCGTGAAAAAAAATCCTCGGTAACCTAATTCGTCAGATAATGCATTTTAGCATTAATTTTGCGATAACGCTTTTCTTTCTCTCATTTTTCCTCGCTTCACTCAATTGTTCTCCATACCGTGTGCCGCGTCGTATAACATCATATTGTAGCACACGATCTCATCAATCGCACTAATTCCAGACATGTCTTTGAATGTAATTAAATTTCACCATCACATAGGGGTAATAGAAAAAGAACTTATGTCGGGAATAGAAAGTAATTAGTTCTGGGGATAAAGGGAAATAATGGAGACAGGGGTTATTGTGATTCCGTAGTCGAGGAGGCGATGTTGTTGCCGTTTGGCGGTGTGCATTTCTACGTTAGTAAGTAAGCTTACACCATGTACATGTAGGCCGACTGTATAGACTCTATATTCCCTCCCGAATGAACACTTTGGTTCCTCGATCTTTCAATGGCGAAGGATTGACGTCGTTAATTCCATCTGAACATATGTACACTGTTAGAAATAACAGAGGATTTTACAGAAAATTCCTGCAGCAGAGTCTCAGGGACTGGATCTGTAAAACTCCAGACTTAAATAAATGTTAACAGAGACTTGACCGGAGGCTGACCAAATTATATTTTCATACTGCTCTCAGAAAGCTTCTATGGAAATTCAAATTGAGTCGAACCAAAACAGGAAAACATTATGTAAATTTACAGAAAGTTCTGGGGACTCTGTGCCTGCAGCAATTTGTCACTCTCTAGTAAAAAGGTAGGCCTTACCGTTTATTACGGCATGATTGTTAAAGCTGAACTGTATCGGTAAAAGCCGTCGATTAGATGTTCAAATACTGCGAGCCACGACATCAATTTGTATGGAATCTTGTATGGAATCTTACGATTACTAACTGTCATTCGAAATCCTGTCATTCGAAAGACGTTCTTCGAGGGAAAGTTTTTAATGGTGGGCTAACTACTAAATTAATTCGAAAGATGCATCCACAGCCATACGTTATGATCAGCATTAAAACTATGAATTACTAACAAGGATTTAGTGGTATTACAAAATGATCCCCCGTTTTTAATTCATCTGGTTCGATCGTGATTACACAAGGTGTACCTCATGACCGCGAAATCCTTGCGACCAGCGACCTCCGAGTGCCGTAAAATACGACTTAATCGTCCCGCCGGTGCTCTGCAAATTGCTTCGCTTTATTGATGCAATAGATGATAGTCTTTGAGATGAACCACGCAGCATCCCGTCTTGTAAATTTCACCAGTCGATCTGAGCAGATGGCGGTTCCTTCTCTTCATGACAGGGAGCAGCACTTGTGGACAACTGCTTCTTCATTTTAAATCCACAGCACGTGCTCTCGGTGCGAATAAGGAATTAAGTACTATTTTGGATCTAATGTCGTTTATTTATATTCATAGCTAATAATCTGAGGAAAGGAGATCCCCAGGCCGTCATCAACCGGCGCAGAGGTGAAGTACATCTCCTTCAGAAGCAACACAACTGTATCAAGTCCCCGATCAAGTGTTATTCACCAGAGGCAGGAGAACACAAGCTATTAATGCGAAATGTAACCGCATCCGAGATTATTGTGGTTGGCTATTGTCCTGATGTCGGCGGAAGCAGATGAGTTTTGCGACAATGCCCGGAGATGGTGTTGTAATCGTCGTTGGAGGTGAACCACTTGTTTACATTTCGTCATTGAGTGGATGAATGGACCGTGTGTCTCCAAATACTTCTCTGTGACTGACTGAGTTTTTTTTTACGCCAGGGAATCGGACTTTTTCACTGTAAAGCTACCAACGAAAGACTTTTGTTTCGTAACAATGGAAAGCGTATTTGATTGAAGAACGACCCAAGGGCAACAACCACGATGACTCCATGAAGGATAGTCACAACGCTTTTGCCAACGAAAAACCAGATAAATATGTGTCTGCGATGCTCTGGAATTTCCATTTGCGGCAATTTGAAGGATGGGAAAATTCGTAAATAATTGAGAAAGAAGAAAAGCAATTTGAACTGTGGTGTGTCGAATCGTAACTCACACACATTTTGATTTGACTAAAAATGTTCTGAGTTCAGGCAGTTGGAGTATCATTCGTTTTGAAATCGATCTCGTCGGAAGCGTCAGGAATGGAACTCAGGAAAATAATCGCTTTCTTCGTATATGGTTCCATCTTGTCCGTCTTCGCTGGATTTCCTGATACATTTCCCATAGGTAAGTACGAATATTTTTTTTATTCCTTTATTTCCCTTCAATACTGACTTATAATAGATGTTTATGTATATTCGTCATGTCATTTACAGCGTTTGCTGCCAGGAACCAGTAGGCCCTACCCATGCCATAGCACTGTAATATCTATAGGAACCCTTATGTAGGGCTCGGTGCGAATCGTAATGTAGATGCACCCACGTTCATGACGTTACCAAAACTTTGCATTTTGTTACCGTTCTTAGTCAACGGGAAAGCTTAGTTCAAAGTTCTGCCGCTAGGGTAACGATACCGATGCTAGAATTCAATTTGAGTCGAACGCGGTGAAGTTTAACATTGCCTAAAATACTGTGTTCTTGTCAAAGACACGCCACTGACGATCCACTACACGGCCAGGATCAATTCTTTTGAAATATCGACTTTGATCAAAGGCAATTCCAATTTGCGATTCAAAATAAGAAACTTCGGCTCTATTTGTCTCCATTTGATGAGGTGTCAGAAAATCGAAGTGCTAAATCAGGGTACCAAATCATTTTGCTGCCTGCCGTAACAGACTAAACACTTGATTTATGGCCGGTTAGCAAGTGTATATCGATCCCTAAAAATTCGATTTCGTTAGTCGATGCCCATTTTGGCCAGAAATCTCCTTTCCTTGGAAATAATTATCCATTCTTTACACTGAAGCATCCCTGTGGGATACAGTTTCTCTTTAAACGGCTTCCTGTGACAGATCGTCGTATCCTGGCCCACCTACGCCAGCATGTGCAGCTGCCAGGGGAAAATGATTAGGCCGTTCATCTGGGGTGACATGTACATGAAAGCATATACTATTGCCTCAACTAGCTAGGTTGATTTGGTTCTGCCTAGAAGGCAAGACGAGTTATTAGCCACTATAGGATTCAAGACAGTAATGACTAGCAGAAATCCTAGAAAGGAATGTCGCCATTTAGATTTGCCCATTGCCGGTGTTACATCTGCCAGTGTTTCTTGTGTCTGTGTTTCCCTTTATTGTTTTGGAAACACAGGCAGATAGATCGACACGTTTCTCTGTGTGTGCCATATTGTCAAGTCGCAGCTTATTCTGCCAGACAATAGGAAGGGAACACGCACAGATTGAGATGTGGAACACTGAAAAACCTTACAGGACTTCAAAAACACTATGCAACTGTGGACCTGCCAGCAATTGGGACGTCCCCTGTTGGACATGTTCATGCGTGTCCACATTTGTGGCCACTTTTAATTCCATATCGAACACGTATTATTTGTGCTTCTACGTGTCTGGCACAGATGTAATCTAACATTAGGTCACGGGGTTTTGCTAGTTGGTTCTCCTGTTGCGCAGTGGGGTTGGTTGGCACGAAATCGCGTCGTTTCTTTGATCTTAGCATCCGCTTCCTAGCCGCCGATGAGTTTCAACCACATGATGGTGCAAATCCCAGCGGGACGTTTCTTGTCAGGGAATCTCGAACATCCGTTCTTTCCAGGCAGATATTACCATCTGGGGAACTGGTACAACTCGTAAATTATTTCTAAAACGTTGCTCACCACTGTATTATGCTTACCACCACGTTGAACGTATCGTCAGAAAGAACTTGTCGGTTATTATTAACGAAACGTTGGCCATTAACATTACAAGATTCTTCTGTCTTTCCAAACTTGCCCAACTGCGAAAAACAATCAACTCGAAATTGAATTCGTTGTCAGAAGTAGCGAACACTTTGATGTCAGCGACGTGAAAGAATCACACGAGACAGGAACTCCTGGTCTAGACAAACAAGATTCGATCACCATTCTCTCTACGCTCATCCCATCACCAAGTCAAGGGAGGGAAAACGAGCTACTTCAGTGAGAGAGAAATCACACTACCGAACGTAACGTGATACCGCGATGGTAAGGATTAAGGGAAGTAAAGGGGTTCCAACAATAGGAAGATTGGTTTTTGTTTGTTGATGTAATCCTTTGAGGAGAGATGGGCTCTGCTTCTCTGTCCCCACGGACGTGATGATGAGCGGTATTCAGTTACCGGAACGTCATCCTGCCAGGCATGTTGTGGTTCGTCCTCCGCCATTCGCTCTACAGGTTGTCGCTGTACATGTAACACATGAAGAGAAGAAAGATAGTCAAAATAAGGATGAGTTTACATCGAGGCACACACGAGACGAACACGCAGGCAAACAAAGGTTTCATGGGGAGGAATCCTTTGTGAAGCCATTGTTCGCCTGCGTGTTCGTGTCGCGTGTGCCTCGATGTAAACTCAGCCGAAAGGCGCTGTTCCACGTGAGAGTTTTCTCGCGCAAGTTCAGCTCTCTGTGGGCAAGTGAACTATATAACTACATGGGCAGGCCTTTGTGTTATTTGTTTCAGCGTAAGCCATAAGGAAACCAACAATGATATAAAATTGCCCATTGAGAGCCAATTCGCACGCTGACATCTTTACCATGCACGAATACATAATTACTGGAAATCGTGTTGTTTCCCTCTCGTCCAATGTCGAATGAAGCCACACAGCAGGCATGTTGGGATGAGTTCAGCTCAGATAATATTCTTACTAGGATATCATTCCCCGGTCACGCCTGACAAGGAACGAGAGATGCGTTGTAGCTGGAGATAGCTCGTGAGCCCGAAGCCACACTTTCTTTGATGTGTCGTCAGTTTAGGACGTGCCGAAATTAACATGATGTCCTTCATAACTAATGGATTTTTCGGAGATTTATTCAAAAGTCTACCGGCAACAAGTCCACAAGGACGCCGTGTACTGGTCACGTGATATTTGTTTTTCTATTCACCAGTCCTTTTTCTGAGGTAATCGACGAAGTCTGTCAGCATCAAGCCATCCTATAGGTCACTGACAACGCTCGATTACCTCCTGTTATGCCATGTTCAAGATCTCCCGAGAGACCGCGAGTACTTTTTTGACAGCGCCGTGGTGATTAATTTTTGACTCATGATTGGTCTCTGGCTGTCTGGCTTTCGTCACCAGATATCTGATGACGTTGATTACATTTTCTCCGGCGCTCGAAAGGGCAGGTCGATGACCGTCACTGCGAACGTCCTCTTCACATGAAACCTTCTAGAAGGTGCCCCTCTGGAAACCCGGAAACTGGAATCACTAACAAGATGGGCAGAATATATGTGTCAAAGAAGGCTATCTTTACCACTGCAACATGACAGAGGCAGGTACATTCATTGCCAATGGGCAAAGTCAGAAGAGAGGAATCCTTTACAGGCTTTGATGATTTTGTAGTAACTCGGGTCTTTCTTCTCGAGTCGCTGTAAGTTCCCTGGATATACAACCGCATGAGGTGAAAACCTTTGTGGCCATAATCTAATCTACATAACTTCTTGGCCCACAGGACTTTGAAATCACTTTCTGGTACGTTGCTTACTCGTTGTCGTGGCTCATGAGAATTTTGCGGACAGGCTACTAGTTCATCCATCCAGAATTCCTTCTAGCCAGGTCTTGTGAAGGTGGAGGCCATTTTCCATTGGTTGATCAACGATCTCCACGCTGGCACCAGTCGTTCCCAGACCAAGTTGGTCCAGTTGACATCCCTTCTTGCCTCTGCTGGATTTTGTGGTGGATCCCTTCCAGCCAAGTCTTGTTGAAGGCGACCGGGGTATTTTGTCGATTCGTTGCACACAACGTCAACGATCGCTATATGGCTTACCTCTCCAGACCAACTGGGTCGACTTGGTGTCCCTTCTCGCCTATGCCGGGAGATCATTAAACGGTCGTCCATTGCGTTACAAGTCCATTCCGAAATGAAGGGATGGACTTCGCTGTTTTCAGCAATCTGCTGGGCTGTGGAGACTATCTTCTACTTTCACACTTCGCAGAGAGAGATGGACGGGGTGGTCGCAGAGCAGTGTGAAAAGTGTTCCTTGTATCTGAAACCAAAGTCGGCCGGGGCAATCCATCCACCATCCACAGGGGAGCGTGCATGTACATACGTTATGAATGCGGCGATTGCGTTGAATCTCAAAGTCCTCCAGACATTTGTTCTTCATCGAATAATGTTGAACAATATGTTGGCGGGAGCATAACGACCGCTCCGGGAAATCTAAGGGTAAAACGGTGCCAAGTTGGAATATGCTCTCGTATTTGCGGTGTAGGCAGAGATGGGATCGGGGTGTTAATGATCTTAGTCTATGGGAGACAGCTACATCCCTATGATAAATAAGCAACCCGAACGAACAGCTTCTTAGCACGGAGTTTTCCCACCATCCTTCATTCCATTGACTAGTAACATCATTATGTCATTCTATGGCATTTTTACAATCATTTAATGCTCTGTTGTCACTTCAGACTGCAGCAGCCAAGATTATCTAACGCCGCATCGGTGGAAAACCTGGTTCATAAAAACAGTACCAACGAAAAAGCCGAGACAGAGACGTAGTGATTTTAACCCTTGGTGGCTCAAGGTGCTCGGCCAAAGAAAAGAACTCACCGGCACGGGGATACCCAAACATACCTGGCCGTAGCTGGGAGGGTTTGGGGTTGGCCGGCGGGTGGGGACGGCTCATTCACCATGAACGAGAGTAAACAACACGGGATGAAGTTACCGGCATGGGAGTCGTCCAATAGACTAATAGTGACACCAACGACGAGATAGCGTGACACCAACAGAACCAACATTCTGCTCTGAACAACTCATAACGATAAGCTTCCGTATCGAACCTCTAAACCTCGACTCTCAAATTCACAAAATCCTTTTACCTTTCACTGCAGACACAGCACCTACTCCGTTCTGAACACCCAACCTTGATCTTCCTGAAGTCCCGCCATTATGGTCTCAGTTGCTGACGAGTGCGACAAAACGATATGATTTTTTTCGCCCACGTTCTTTGAAGCGCTTTCAGCGACAGTCTTTCATCAGATGATGGGTTCTCGCTATCAGACGTGTCAGGGAACCATTTATTTAAACGATCCGTACTCATTTAAAATGGGAGTTTATGAAATGGTAAACGGGCAAGATGACATCCATTCGCAGCAAAATTCTTACCTTGGTCATTAACACCTTCTTGGGAGCTCATTATAAAACCAAAGAGAAGACACTTCAATTGATAGAAGTAAATGAAATTTTAGTTATGATTCGGGTCGCCTTTGGGGCATCCTGAATCGTAAGGTCTACACGAATGCTCCTTCTCTCACACTTGTCACTTGTTGGTATGGATCGTAAATGGCCTAAGTTTCTGATGACGCCTTTGCCTAAAACATACCGGTGCGGAGCTCCCCCATTTACTTCACCAAGGCACCCTTGGCAGGCAACCAAAGCCACATGATAGCCATTGTTAAAATTGTGAATTCGAAACGTTCATACAAGAAGGAACACGCCATTACATCCCATACATATACAAAACTAATCGCACCGCCTAAGCCCATCGAGAGCAACTAGCTATTTCGTCCCCAAAAGAACATCGCAAGCTACTCTAAGAATGTCAATTGGGCAAAGTGAACGAGAGATTGCTGATTGCCTCCCTGCGGAGAATTTCCTCCTGATGTATTATACTGGTAATTATAGGGATATATGCCACGACTAGGACCTATAGATCTTGATTTCGAAGGCCCCATGCTGCAGTCAGACTTACCACCGATTCGGTTAGATTCGTGTGATTGGTGTATGGGAGCTAGAACTGGTTGGCAGAGCCGCAGATTGAGATGATATGTTGTATACCGGCGCTAGAACTGGCGGCATAGCCGCAAGTTCATGATACGGTGCATCGGAGTTACCCCACGTACCATTCATATGATGCGGGCTATCGGAGCTTGGATTGGTTCCCAATCTCACCGGTAACGGTGACGAACTAATTTAATCGGAGCTGAAATCGGTTACCACAGCCGTAGATTCGTTGTGGTGTATCAGAGCTACGCCTAGCCGCAGATTAGCGTGTAGTGTCGTGATGTTCGCAGCGGGGTCTGCCAAAGATTCGTGCCGCGCGTGGCATGAACACGATTTCTTGTTTCCCTGACCAACTTAGTTGGAAATTTATTCTGACTGACGCTCAACGACAGCGGAATGGTGGAGGAGCCGTTGGTGGCATTCGCAACGGCGATCATCAACTGAGCCCCAACCGAAAGAGTCCAAGACTCTTAATTTCACACGGGATGCAAATATTTTGCGGCAACGTTCAAGAGTACGCCAATCGCGATCGAATGGTCCACTCCATCCTCCGAGATGTCAAGTGATTGCCCACTTCAAATCACAAACTATTGCAAACTCTCCCACTCGTATGTGCTAACGATCCCTCCGATCTGAACGCAGCCAACTGGGAAAAGGAGCGCTGCAATCAAGAGCCGATTGAGTGGAAACGATATTTACTGAATCCTAAACACACACCACAAATTTTCTACATCCCTGTAATGGGTTTCATCCAAGTTAATGATGACTGTTTAATGTCGTAGCTTAGCGAAGTCATCATTTTCGACGTTTATCGCTTGTTGATGTGTCTCGGTTTGTGTAATGCGGTAGCAGCGATTTCCAACTCGGTAGGGTATATCAAACACAATCAGAGGAACTTTGATAAATATCTAACACATTATTCATAAATCCATTATTTTGTCATCATCAGGACGATCAGATTTGGCAACATATTAATTATCCGTGCCATTCTTTCTTATATGACTTATGCGGAATCTATACGTCGATTTATGATGCAGTGGCATTTAGGTAACGTAATTTTCTTCGCATTGTCAAGAATGCTACCGCGAGTAACAAGATATTATCTAAAAAATTGGTGGATGACGCCGAAAACGCCGATGTAGAAAATCGTGGATCTTGGCAACTTTCTTAAACCGAAGACGCCACTGATTCGTTGGCAATGACAGTATCATAGGCCCACAAACCCCGGCTTGTTGTTGTTGTGGTTCTTCGTTTCCTCCCACCAGGCAGTCTTCTCTAAATACCCCACGCTCGGTGCTACCTGGTCTCGGTCACCCAGCCTAGCAGTGTTTGTGGATGTTTGCATACAGCAACGCGACAGAACTACGTTGATGCGCGAGACTACTGTAGGTGCAGCCTTCACTGGTTGGTTGTTGTGGCCGTTGCCCTTTGGTAAACCTTGAAAACAGATCATCGTTGGAAGCTTTGTTGTTGCCGATATTACTTGGTCGTTGAACGGACGAAGGTTTTTAACCTCCCGTTGTCACGTTCGCGTTGTAGGTGTACAAGAGGCCATTCCTGCCAACTTTTGATGAAATAAAGTCACAATCTATCACGCCTGAGAGCCTTCTCTGCGATATTGCAGCCATCAAGTGTCTAGCATATTTGTCGGTGATGGGATACAATTGAAAGAACGGCGTGGTTCGAGTGCGATATAAACATCAGTGTGGGCACATGCCACAGGTTTAATGACAAATACGGCAGTGAGAACTGTACGGGGAGGTTCTTTTCTTGCTTGTGGTTGGAGGATACATGTAGGACCGTCCTGTGGATAAGACAGCATTAGACAACAATCGGTTATTCGGTTTGTTAAAAGTTAAAGTATGGGTTTATAGTCTAATATCAACAGCGGTAGAGGTGTCATCCGACTTTACACTTTAAAACCCCAGTCTATCCTGAAACCTTTCAGTAGAACTCAGATGAGCTGCTCATTCAGCGCTACAATCCAAGCATTTCCGACCGGTACCCATTTATACACCTGGGTGAAGAGAGGCCGGTGAGGTAAAGAGACTTGCCCAAAGTCTCACGCCCAGTGGGATTCGAGCCCGGGACCCTCTGATCGCTAGTCAGAGACCCGAACCACTACACCACTGTGTTGTGGGGGAAAATTTCGCCAAAACCCTCGCGAAAACATTCGACCTTCCAACGCAAGATAAGCAGAATCTCGTCTTACATTCGGGACTGACATCGTCTTGTTTTGCGAGCCACCCTCATGTTCCTTTAATGAGAGTTCCCCATTTCCATTGCTCAGACCGACCCCGCGTCGTGTCCGCCTTCGAAATGAAGAAGTCGGTGGCGATTTTCTTCTACGGGTTCAAAGTCAACAAGCTTTGAATTATTCAGATTGCATTACTATACGGTGTAATGGACATAGTAGAGCTAGAGTCTTGGAAATAGATGTAGATATGTTGCCCTGAATCGACGGCTGGCTCCTTCTGTTCAAAATGAGGTCCAATATGGCGCTGTACCTGAGGCGAAAAATCACCTTTCAATTCAATCTAGAGAATCAAGGAACTCCACCATAGAATACATTGATTCAATCCCATTAATGCATTTTGCTCATAACTTACCATACCATACACGCTCTGTAGCATTCTTAAACCAGAGGTCGTAAACACAGACACCATCCAGGGCCATAGTTTATTTTATTAGGGTAAGGGTAGGCGGAGTCGAGCTGATATTAGGGAGGTTTCGCAAGCGCCCGGTTAGGCCCTACGACGACGTTTGGGTATACCCAAACAATGGATAAACGTCGTCGTATGGCCTAACCGGGCGCTTGCGAAACCTCCCTATTATTCACACCACCATGCACAGCAAAGAGAAATATTATTCGTGAGATCATGCATGCCCGCCACCTGAATTATCGCCCAATCGGCCGATCAGTACCGTACACAATCCTTTTTATGTCACTTTCGACACTATGGCCCGTATTCTAGAAGGCTCCTTAACTCTAAGGTCGACTTTAAGCTTTTGTGTTCTGCCCTGCAAACAATAGCTAAAGGTAAACCTTAGAGTTAAGGAAGCTTCTAGAATACGGCCCATTGTGTATACAGTGTATTCATGAAAGATATGACCAATAAATCAAGCTGGGGGCTGCGGGGGGGTATGTTTCACTGGTGTAAGGGGGAAATGAATTCCCTTTGAGGTGGATGAAAGTGTGGCTGGTAGGCACTATGGATATACAATGAACCACGACCCGCGATGCATGCATGAATCATATCGATATGAAAAATATGCACACGATGTGACCAGCACACCGTCATCACACTGCTCTGTCTCCTGATGTTAGCCTGGTAGCACTTGCCTATTTCAGATGAGACATTGTGAATATCAGTCAGTGCCACCATTGATGGCCAGAGGAACCAGGCTTCATAAAGCTGCACGCTACATGTATGTTTATTATGGTGACCTCGTTCATACATACACACACGGTCGATGTACACCGTATACCACACGATGCTCGCGAGTGTACTGCACCGATCAGGACTGCTGGACAAAACTGTTCGAATCTCTGCATTCGAATGATCTAAGTTATCAATAAGGCATGGAGACTGTTGCCACACATAAAAGAATGAGTTGAAGTATGGTTCCTTACCTGATGAAGGGTTAGTAGTGGTATCACGGTGCGTCGAAGTTCTCAAGTGATGAAAAGGATGGCGGCCATTTCTTACTGAAGCATACAGTGTGCTGCTGAGATCATGTGATTCAACATGACCAATCCGAAGGCGGCCTCAAAAATAACCTCGAAAATTTATCAAAAAATGGACAAAAAACTCAACGCCGATGAACTTATTCAGGTTTCTTTATTCTGGACACGCCGTTGACCCCAAATGATTTGAATGTGCATCAATTAATAGATTACGCGAGAGGAAAAGGGCGAAAAGTCGGTGACAAAACCGAACAATGCTAAAAGTTGATGACAGTGGCGAGAATGCCAGAAGGCCAGCTCACAACGCCGACAACCGTTGAATGCACAGCACGCAGCATAGACAGCTTACTTGTTCCTTGCACATTCTCGAGGAAAATTATCTGATCATGTAATCTTCTACTGACTTCCTTGTACTCCATCACCTGTGTAAAAAAACTGTCTGTAAGTCTCGTCGGCTGGAGGACATGTTTTTACGGAAATTGATGCCATTTCAACTGTTCGCCTCTGAAGATGAGGCGATAGTAATTGGACATATTAACAGCAGAGAGGAGGGAGTGTGACATTAACTTTAATTACACCAAAATCTAATTTGCTTAAAAAGGTGGGAGCAGCGGGCAGAGTGATAGATCATTAGTCTAAGGGGAGGGTATCACTACACGACGACTATAAAATCATCTGTTTTTATTTTTTCGCACGTTTTAATTCTATATGGTAAGTTTCACTTTCATAATTGAATTGAAGGGGATTGGAGGCAAATGTGATTGAGTTGACGGAGCGGATTTTTCATATCAAAGTTCACCCACGCTTTTTTACCAACCTGATGTCGCTGCAGTCACGTGATGAGACAACGTAGGCCGGAATTGAAGTTGTGTTAAGAGGAAGCTGCAACAAGAACCGATTGCAACTTTTATTGAAAAACTTTTCTGTCGTCTCATCAGAAAATTGGGTCTGACGTCAACAAGACAAACAAAGATCTCGCGAGGATATGTTCGTTCAATAGGCGTCGTCTCGAATGCAGGTGCATAAATTAGCATCTTCAAGCCGTCATAACGCGCCCGTCGGTGAAATGGCTTTTTCTTTATAAGCAAACATAAAATTTATGTACCCCCCCCCCCCAAACGTAGTGCAGCCATCATGATATTTACCTTTGGTCGTCGTACTTTCGCGATACAGTACAACTCCTGAAATCCGATCCGCTGACTTATGGAGAAACTTTTACACTGAAGTCAGAGGAGACACGGTGTCAAAGAAAAGCCCAGCAAAACATCATCAAAGGACACCTAAAGACATGATGTCTTTGTCCAGTTTCCTACAAGTTACAGCGATCATATACCAAAGCTTCCCGTTTATTCAAACTCTCCACCATCGGTTTGTAACTCGATCTGTTACCATCGACCTGTCTCCTTGAGAGTCAATTTCGTTTCGTTTTGATCGATAAAGGTTGGCCCGAAGAGTCCTTAAGCTCTTCATGTCCTCTTTGGTTAGCCCGATTACCGGACAAGACGATGGAGTCGTCTTCTTCATCGTCTGCTCGGCGCCTAATCCCGAACCGTCCTAATGTTTGGGTAAGCCGGGACTACTTTCTGAAAGCGGGGTTAATCCGCTGCTTTTGGGATTAGCCGACGAGGTAATGCGGACTTCCCAGGTGGGGAATTCAATCAGAGTCTGGTCCATTGACGGATAATCCGTGAAGACAGGGAATTGACGCAGTAAATGAGTTTTCGAGCAGTCTTGTTAGGATCGCTGCTCCCTCGGCGGTAGACGGTTACAATTTCTTGCGGAAGGCTATTTGTGATAGTACCGGTCAGGAAATTGTCACAGGCTCTCCTTAGAATGATGGTGAAAAAANCATCATGCTGTCACTGAAATGGCCCTTTAAGATAATGAATCTCCGGTGCTCTAGCTTTTATCCTATTGTCTCTAACGGATAACTGTTAGCTAGTCCATAAATCTCTCTTAGGCTCCATCGAATCATTTGCTAAATCTATAAATTCATTTAAGCAAATCGTCCACCTTGATGTTTGGTGTCGGCAGGCAGGATGCAAGCGTGGTTCGGTCTGGATTTGCGGATATTGGGTCAACAACTTGGTGTAGATTTTTGAGGTGCTACTTGGAAGGCTATTAAATCGCATTAGCAAAAAAGCTGTACACTAAATACCTGTACTTCACCAACGGAACTCCTCACAAATATCACGAGGACGAAGTCAGATGGTTCCGGGCCATGGCACTAACCACCGGATGGTAGGCAAACAATCCATCTCTTCCTCTTAAGTGTTGTTGAGGTAAACTTAACCCATGTACAGCTGGCCAAGGTTTCTTCCTTTTCCCTCTTCGAACAGGACTCTACACCTCTCTCATCGTCCACGAGAACGAGAGATTTTCAGCCATTCCACCTCATTTATTCTTCAATTTATCACCCATTGCCACCCTTGGCCGTGAAATGAATTGACTCAATAAGAGTTTTTATCGCTGAGCTGCCCAAATGGCTAAGTGGAAAGATTCTTTGTGATCGAATCACACATCGAGAGATGTTCGTCAGAAAATTCCAACGCTGACCATCGTCGGATTAGGTTCACAATCAAGTCAATGTTGTTTTAGCATTGGTTTTCAAAGTGAACGCCGTCATACCTGGTCGGGCCACAAGCCTTCCATCCACCGTCGCACAGACCTTGGAGGAATAATTCCTCCAAGCACAGACAGAGTGTGAACCCTTTTGACATGGCTTTTCAACCCTTCAGCCTTTACTCTGTTTACGACCAAACATACTTCAATATCACTTCCTCTTCGCCTAAAGGCATATTGGCCTTACTTGGTACTTCGGTTGCTTTTTGGTAAATCTGCATAATGGCTTCAATTGTCATCTCTGATGTGACGGTGGTACGAAAAGCAAGGAGTGTTATAAAGGTTCGTTTGCTTTCATGTACAGATACAACTGTGCCCTATGTAAACATTTACTTACTTCAGCTTTAAGGCCACCATCAAAGTGCAAGGGTCGTCTTTCGAAAGCAATATGTTTCATGTGCCTTTAAGAGCAATAGTGTGATTGGACATAAAACCGTCCACGCAGGTGATCACAACTGTCTCGCATGATACAGCATAATCATGGCCGGCGGTCCCCTAACGACTTTCGTCAAGATTCAATCACACCTGACCACGGTCGACATTCGCCTTTGGTCAGTAATTGAACAATCAACACCTTAGATACGATAACTGATTATTAAGAAGACATGTGGCTGCAAGGAAATTGTTGTTTTGATGATGCTTGGCTGATCGAGACGGTGGGTTGCAGATCGGTGTCGTACTGGATGTAGCCCGTAGAAATAAAGCTTTTGTTGGTCAGTAATGGAAAAACGAAAATGTAATGACCTGTAATGAAAAAACGTCAGGAGGAGAAAGGATCCGTGTTGCGAAGCGAGCTGTCACGATCGTTCAATGACATGTGTATCAGTGCATCTGCACTGAAAAGTCACGTTCAGGACTTGCAAGAGGTCATGATGAAAGATGTCAAAATCAGTTGGCTAGTATTACTCCTGTGATTATGAACAGGGTCTTTTATCTGATTGGCTCCAGCTTGTTGATCCCCCCTCTTCTAACAGTGTCAAGGAAAACTGTCAATGAAAAGACCTATTCTGATTATTTTTTCCACCTGTCAACAACAGGTAACCTCTCAAACGTGGTTTCACCGTATTTGTTTAACACGTTGTACGTGTTCGTCGGCCACTCCTGTCAGAAGTTGTGATAAAAGCCACGTTGAAATATGACTTCTATGCCTTGAAACCAACTTTCAATATTCATGGTATCGCTCGTGTCAAAGTCAAACGACGAAGCCATCATACCGAACCCTTGATGACTAACACGACCAGATATCTCGCCTACAAATCCCACTCGTTTCATGTTAAAACCAAAGAGGAATGTTTTACGACACTGCATCTCTTTTCCCTCAAGAACAGAAGAGGTAACAACTCAAAGCCGAGTGCATGAAATAATAATGAAGACGTTAATGTCGTAACATTCGTAACAGCATTGAAGCGGAGGCGGTTATCATCTGTGGCCGCCATTTTGAAAGAACAATACCCGTATACTTCCGCCACAAACGTATCATCAAAATAGTTGTCGCGAAGGCGAGATGTCGTGAAATGAAAAAATCACTCGAAAATCGTTTGCTTGTCGGATAAGAAAATGATCGAAATCTTTTACGACATGAATGCTTTTAACGACATCAATGGATCGTTATGGGGACAATTTTCGATAATTTGAATTCTCGTGACGTTGGAGCTCGCTTGTTATTTGGCCAATCGAGAAATCGTTTAATCCAGTGGGTGATTCATGCACAGATCTTTCCCCCATCGAGAAAGGTTGACTTGGAAGAGACGTGTTGTTAGAATATCGAACACAATGCCGACGGTGACAGAGAAAGTGCATTCGTTCGTTTCATTTTGAAGGTCCACATATTGCAAGTTATCGGGGTAATTTGTGTATTTCCTTGTCTGAAAGCGATTGTTGACAGCAGTGGCTATTGAAATTGTGGTTGCCTATTCTTGCCACCAGAGGGCGAGATCTCGAGATCACGACGTTGGGCGAGAAAAGTTGAGTGAGCTCCAAGTTCCTACCGCAGTAGGCCCATAGCTCATACATTTATCTAGACTAGTACTTGGTGTACTGTTCAATGTGTGCAGATCAAATGACCCCTTCCCCAAATCCTGATGTAGGCCCCTCAGGCACAAGTTCATTAATCAGTACCATTTGTTAATTTGAAAATTGACCACAAGATGGCGCCTCGTGGATCTTGTTTTTTGTTTCAAATACAAGTAGATGAAGATTATTGATGCAGGAGCTGTTTCAATGAATCTTACGAGAAGTAAATTAAATCCATCTAATGACGTGCCTGCAACAATTCCCAATGCGACAAGCGATATGATGAAGTACACCTTCCACGTTCAAAACGGATAGTGATGACACCCATGATGGTAGAGCAGACGCAAAAAACCACATCGTTAGGTCATTACACATGTTATTGTAGGCCGTTGCTATGTCTCACTGCCGTGACTCGAATGCTACTTGAGACAACAGCATTGTTGTAAGCAGACATCAATCTTTGTTAATAGCCTGCAATGTTCATAGCTGTGTGAAATATCGTAGTTTTTATCCCCTGGATTCCTACACAGACGTCAACTAGATACCATGAGTTCAGTGTTAGAGAGATACTTTCTGTATAGCCTAAGCTAATGAGCCAAATGATCCCGTCACGACACTTGGCTGACTATGCATATAAGTACAGCCAGCACGAATACTTTTTCTTGTTTCGTAGTACAAATGTAAATGTGGGCAGTTCCTTGACAAAAGGTTCTTGTGCTTGTACGTAAAAGGGACGGGGCTTCCTACAGGCATGTACAGTGAACTCCACATGCATGCATACGTATACATGTAGCTGATTGGATTGACTCAAAGTCGTCACACACTGAACACGCTTTTCCTGGTTCTGTTTTGTTATCATTTTTGAATTGCGCTTGATCCGGTCAGTTACGTATATAAAATGCTGGAAAAAAATTTGAAATTTACAGAGGACAGATAATTGATGGACGTGTTTCCTGGTGGGATAAATATGGCCGACAACCTTTTCAGCCCTGCACAGTGTGGCAGCACCAGTTGTCAGCAAAAGTGCCTACAGGGTGTCACAAAGTAATGCTGAAAACATACTTCGACCAGGTTACAAGTACATGTCCTTCCTCATCACCATCTGTCTTTGTAATTTGACAAGTAATTTCACGGAAACCATCAGGGATGATGAACCACTATCTATCATCAGTACAGCGGTGATTAAGATATGAGTTAACAGGGGAAAGACGTTCATATTGGATTCTTCATCATTGAGTATCACCGTCGAACCACACGGCAGATTGGTTTTCAATATTTAATCGTACCTGACAACTTGTGTTTCCCAATCACTCACCTTCGATGGTAAAATTGTAGAGAACGAACAATTTCCCAAATCTTTCTGAATCAAAATGATTATGGTGACAGCAATCAATTTCGCCAAGGTGCTGTGACGTTGGGAATTAAACGAATGCATATGTACGTACTGTACATGTACTTCGTTCTCACCTCGAATGCCCCATTCCACATTCTTACGTGCACCGACAGCTGACGATTTAACATGGGACGTGGAACTACTGTACTTAGTATTAGTGATTGGATGCTTCGTTTGCTGACCATTTCCCGTTCAGGTAACGGACATCATGCTCCTTGTATATATGCTTCAGTAGGTGGCTTCATTTGCAGCCGTCAGTCGCATCACAAATAAAAAAAGCTCGACTCTTTTACATGTTTTAGTTTCACAAAGACGTCACATCAGGTTATCACCCTTGGGGACTATCAAGGAACCTGATTGGACGAGAAAGTTCCGTATCCCCGGAACTGATTGGTTAATTTCGAAGCCGACGTTTCTTTGCCATTTCGGATGATATGAACATTCATACTGGCGTCTATATTATAGAACAAAGCTATTTATCGCAGGTAGGCATGACTAAGCTATCATATTGTTTGATGGCCGCATTAGCAACCTGTTTCACCTATCATTGCGCTTGCCAAACCCGGTGATCATCAGGGCTTGATCACAGTCTCCATCCCACGCCATGAAGTAAATGACAGTCATAATGGTCCATAATCATTAGTTGGGTTTTGTATGTGATGAAGATTACAGTTACAGTTGACGTTATATATTCCTCGATATGGTAGAACCGATCTTAATCTGGCTACACAGACTCTCGCTGATTTATCAAGGGGATATAAAAATAACCGACACCACAATACATCCTGTATTAGTCGTCTCGGCGTCGCCATCATGCTCCTAAATCCGAATTTCATTTGGGGTTGAGACTACAATGATATTGACCCGCAGT